>KL274948.1:26802-46667 GCA_000699545.1 Podiceps cristatus
GGTTGCATTTCAGAAAAGTTAACCTTTTTAAAATGAATTGAATAGATACAGACTCTTTCTTCCTGCATGGGGGACATGTGGGTCTTGCTGGCCAACTTATACCTACAACCTCACCCACCGGCTGTGGGTCAGCTGCTGACTGCGGCCACTGAACTCCCTGGATGGCACTGTACTGGCATGGTAAATCCTGGGACTAGATAGAAAAAGAGGATCAGTATGGAGCTGGGTGAAAGAAATAGCATTCCAAGCAAAGTGAATCTCTGAATCTAGGGATATGGGTAGGAGAGGAAATAGTATTTGAAGTCAGGTGAAAAAAAAGGAGGGTGTATTCGGTGCAGAAGTATTAATTTGGGCTGTAATTACAGTGGGTATCTTTGGTACTGCTTCTTGCTCTTTGATTTATTGTTTGCAATTACAAGCTGTGGTTAACAATTCTATGTTATTTTGCATGCATGATTTGAACTAGAGCAATGGCCTCGCCTTTGTGGAGTCTGAAATAGGTAATTATTTGGGTCATCCATATTCCGAAGAACAAAGAACAGGCAAGGAAGGAACAAAGCCATTCTGGTTATCACTAGTACAACGTAATCCTTCCTACAAAAAGTTGTTCGTGTTCTCCTACTTCTCTTGGGTTTTAAACTAATTGCTGTGTTAGCAGACTACAGGGTGAGTTCAAAAGGCTGGTGCTTATGCAGCTGGTTCTGGAGGGAAGGAATAATAAGAAAACTCAAAGGAAATAAAGGAAATTGGGGATTATATTGCCATGCACACTTGACATGAGAGGTTTTGGTGGATTCTGAAATGAGTGGCTTTTGCAGATTACTGCCAGCTTCCTTTTTTTTTTTTTTTTTTTTTTGGTTTGTCAGCCATTTTCAGCAACTGGTAAAGCATTGCTTCTTGCTGTCCTTTTGCATAGTCACTGCTGGACAGGTTACTGCTTATTTTCAGCTCCCCAATAAATATCTTCTGAGCTTTAGTGACACTCTAAAATTTTATAGGGACATCTCCAATTTGTGAAGCAGGAAAATAAGCACCAAGCTTTGCTGTTGAAGGGACGATGTATGCTGCAAAAGCAGGGAGCAGAGAAATTGTGCAGCAGAAGCAGCAAAGATCCAAAGATGGGTGTATGAGAGAAACTATCCTTACTGATGCTGTCATGAAATTCTCAGCAGCATGGTTATGCTGAGGTTTTTGGGATGTGTGGAATAATGATATGCACACAAGGCACTCTGATTTAGTGTCACATCCACATTTGATGTGCAGGGTAAATACTCCCCAAGAATCCACCACTACCTCCGTAGTAATGAAATGCTTTGTTTGGAAATGGTAATGCACCACCAACATGGATCAACAGTTGTGCATGATTTAATTTAAATTAATCTGGGAAAGGGTAGAATACTGCAGTAACTTGGGAGCTATTTTGGACTCTTGGATAAACACCATTTAGACTTGTGTAAATTTGTAGGAGTTATTTTGACAAAAGTACTATTTACCCAAGTTAATATGTGCTTTATTTTGGTCTGTGCTCTATATGTATTTGATCAGTCTGCGTGCTGTTTACTTAGACTCTACCTCTAATGCTTTCAAGACACCTAGACCGCTGGATATAGTATATTTTTGGTTTGATCTCTGACTTGGATTTAAGACAGACAGTGCTAATAGATTGAAATCATCTAACATGAGTCATTTTGAGTGACAGATTGCCTGACCTATTTCTCCCTAGAGTCAGGGTAGTCATACAGGAGAGGCTTCTTAGATGTTTAATCCATCAGTTTAGAGTGTCTCTGCTGAGGAAGAGAAGTAAACGTGTCTGGGGTAGTAGTTTTCTTCTTTCAAATATGTTATTTCATAGGTGCTGGTGATTCTGTCCCTCACATACACATTAAAAAGCCTGTGCTAATATTTCTGAGAGGTGCTGCTCTTTTGTTATGTTTTCCTGGAAGTATGTTTCCTAGTTGGTGGCCCTTAGATGTCCCTGAGAGTCAGGAGTATTCTGTTCAGTATCCAATAAATATTCTTGGCAGTATAAAACTTAGTCATCTGTCTTGCAAGCCAATCTTGACAAGCCATCCACGAATATAGCTTAGTAATTATAATTACACATCAAAGAGGTGGGAAGTAATGGAGAAATGCACGTTTTCTATTTTGGTTTTGGGGCTTTTTGTGTATATGCCAGTGAATAGGAGAATAAGGGACACCAGAATAGTCCTGGTGTGTGGTCTCCTTCCCCCTGTCGCACCCCTCACTATTCATACCATTTATCTATAGAAAAGGGTATTATTTTGTCTTCTAAATAACTTTGGAAAATTTGTTTGTCCTGGCTTGGTAAAAAGTTGCCTGGGAAATGCTTAGCAATTTTTGGCTGAAATAAATTGTTTTCATTTAGCCCAAGTTACTTGAGACTCTTTCTTCACCCAGGTACTAATTTCAGAGCTTGGTTGTCCTTGTCTCTCAAAATCCCATTTGTTTGTTTTTCTGCATCTATTCCTCTTTTTGTTGATTAAACTCATTTTGGACTGATTGTGATGGGACTAGAATGAGGGCTGGTAGGCAATACCATAGATGAGTGTTCCTTTGAATGACTATGCTTTATATAATTTATTGCTTTTTCAAGTGTTGTGTGCATGTGAGATGAAAAGGAAATGCTCTGCGGGCTGTTTTATTGTTCAGCTTGCAAAGAGAAGAATTCAGTTCAAAAGGAAATGGTATAGTCAGCCTATGGCTAAAACATCCAATATTAGCAGGTGATGATAGGTAAGGAATCAGCAAATGTTTATCTACTGTAATTAGTAGGTACTAATTTCTACCATTTTAAGCAGTCACTTCTTTAATTATTCCCTCTATCTACATGATCAGACAAATCCCAGTAGATCTTACTGTTCCTGCTTAAGGCTATGTCAACATCCCGTGATGAGACTCCGAAGGTATGCTGTCTTCCAGGATGTAATTATATTAAAAATAACTGTCAGAGTTGCCTCTTAAAAAGCCTTGTTGATGCAACAGCTGGCACTCTGGTTTCTTGGAGCATAACGCTGTGAGAGGTGCTTCTTGTACGAGCTGTGATGGCAGGCTTTCACCAACTGGGAAGCCCCTCAGCTGCCTTGCACTGTGCTGAATTCTTGGAACACCTTTTTGATGAGCAGTACGACTTCACGCTCACTGCTGATAATGTCTATGTGGGGTCTGCAGGCCCTGTAAAGAAGACGTAAGAGACACCAAACACAGAAGAGTCAAATTGAAGCCTGTGTCAGTTAAACAATGGGACAAATCTCACCCTGACAACTCTTTTGCTCACAAGAAAGCAAAACAGTCACTTAACTGTGTAGCTGTCAAGTAATGTACTAAATACTACAGAACTATTTTTGTAGCTCACAGAGCTTCACAGAGGGGATGACATGTCACGGTGTGTGCTGAAGCAATTAGGCCCTTGCTGCACTGAACCGTATCATTAGGCGCTGAACCATGAGGTTGGTGAATACATCTGATGTCTTACTGGCTAATGAGGGGAAGAGCATGCAGTAAATGTGGAGCCAGTGATGCTCCAGCTGTGGGCTGGCCAGGTTCCACAGCTGCATTTCTATGGTGTTGATATGGCTTCATCTCCCCCTGAATCCCAGCTTTGAGGCAGACTGGGATGGTGAAATAGCTTCTTTTAAAATAGCTTTTTAAATTCTTGCTTTAAAACATCACATTACTTGGTCATATACTCTGGATGTAATGTGACTGGTTGCTTATACTGTGCTCCTGGATCTTTTGGTAAAAACTAGCTCTTCAGACTGAAATAAATGTGAATCAAGACACTATCCTGTTTCTAGTACTTCAAGCAAGCTGAAAGGTCCTGTTCATTTTGACTTTGTGGCCAGAGATATTGGCATTAGCCTTTTGATCCACAGTATTTCTGGCAGACACTGGGCTTGAAGGACCCCCTTTATAGGATATACAGCCAGATACCAGGATCAATCTGCCACTTAATGTGTGGGTTTTTTTTTTTTTTTTTTTTTTTTTTTTTTTTTAATAAAATCTTCCCTCTTTTAGATTCAGAGTTAATTCAGCCTCCACCCAGGGGTGCCCTTCTCCATGTGAATTAAGTTTTCCCTGCCCTTCTTCCCTGGCAATACCCACCAAAGTTCCATGTTCCCTGTGCTCTCAAACCCTTGAGTCTCTCCTAGCAAATTTTGAAGGTGTGGAACTGCTACATTCCCTACATTTTTGAAAAATGTAATAGGGACCATTAAGGATATCATCTGATCTCTAGGTGGGTGCAGAGGGGTGAAAGTGATGGGCAACCATCTCTCAGGTGAGTGGGTCCTGCTAGAAGTATTTCTTTGTGCCATTGGGTAGCTGCAGAGAAGGTGATGGGAAGGGCTTGAATCAGCTTGCACAGCTCATAAACCTAGTCCTTTAGCAGAGCCAATTACCTCCCTGTATTAACCAGGCTGAAACGGCTGTACTGCTGTGCACGGCTAACCCAAGCCTTCTTCCCGTCTACTCTGAGCAAAAGGTTTCGGTGCACTGGGCAAGGAGAGGGGTGAGGCAGGGGAGGAGGCCAGAGTGGGGACGGGACGCCGGAGGAGTAGGGCATGGTGGTGTGGGAAGGGGCTGCACTGTGGTTTGGGACGTTGCTGCCGTATCAACCTGGTAACACTGCCCGATGCCTCTTGGGCCGCTTTGTCCTTAGCTGAGCGAGCTCCTCGCCGGGAGCGGGAGCTGGGAGCTCTTGATGGACAAGCAAGCACAGAGATGCTGGCTGTCCTTCTGCCAGGGCTCCGCTGGGCTTATACCCCTGTTCAGGTAGGAGAGCTCGTGGGTTCTGAACGCAGTTCGCAATTTTCCCCAAACACTGTGTTTGAGTGTTTTTCCTACTCTAGTGTCTCTAAAGCATGGTGTTGGGAAACTGTTTTCAATTGGTACTTTTAAAATAGGAAACTTGGTAGTTTTTGCATCCTTTTTGTAACTTAACAGCAATATATATGTATACTTACTACTTTAATGATACCTGTTATGGGGGGAGACCCAAACCTGGTTTTTATGCTATACAATCTTATTGTTTCATATCAGTGTGCACATGGCAGGGGTATAAAGTGGGTATTAGGCTGCACAGCATCTTGTAAATCAAATTAGGTGGAAACAAATATGGAGATGTCCTGAATTTCAGACTCAAGCTTCATTTACAAATCTGTTGTTGTTAATGGCATAGACATTGACAACTTTGTATTTTAATTATATTAATTTAGAATAGTTTGTCTACATTTATAACTGAAACTATCAAATCCCAAATAGAGGTAAATGCCTGTCTGTCATGAGTGAAATTTTTAATTTAATTAATTGCAAGTTCTTTTTAATCTTAACCTGGGCTCCTGACTGCAGTTTTATCTGTTCTTACGCCAGCTCTGATTAGGAACTCAGCTTGTCATTGGTATATTGTCAATTATCTTCTTGAAAGAAGTCAGGCAATGTCGAGTTTATTTGCTTGTAGAGAAATAGAGTAACTAAAGTTTGTTTTTTATCATAGAAATGCTTTATTTTAAGGCTGTATGTATATTGTCCTTTGTATACCTCAGACTGCTTTATTGTCATTCCTGAAAGCTTAGTGAAACTACTGTGAATTGGATTTTCAAAACTAATGTATTTGAGAAAACTTGTGGGAGCAATGTGCTCAGAAATATTATAGCTGTATTGATGTATTAATATGTCATTAAATGCGCAATAATTACAGTGTAATTCAGGTGACTTTCAAGATCAGATAGTCCAAGTCCTCAAAAGAGTGTTTCTCTCTATTTTTTTGGGGGGTGGGGTGGGGGGCAGGGTTTGGAAGAGGGAGATGGGGGGAGTAGGGGAGGGAAGCCATGCTGATGTGAATGACAGTGGGAGGCTGGCATTTGCTAGAGATCTAAATGTAGGATTTAAAATGATCTAAATGGAGGGACAAACTTTTGTATGTCTACTATTTATATACAAACAGTATTATAGATACCAGTTCATGTCCTGGTGACAGCACAACAGCAAATGATAGCTTTTCAGATGTTGTGGAGTACACAGAATGGCTTATCATGCTTCTGTGGTTCTCCAGTAGTTTTCTTCCAGTAGTTAACACTGTATTTCCTGATCCACTGCCACCCATGTCCTCCCAGGACTTTGCCTGGGAGGCTGAGGGAGGCTTTTGAAAAGGAGGAACAAGATCTGAATGGCAGGTGCACAGAATTTCAGAGAAATGGAGGAGGCAAGGTGGAAGTTTGCCTCATGATGGCTGTTACACAAGTGAGACACAGCTTTGGTCACAAGAGTGGGCAGCACCAGCTGAGGGCAAAAGATGGGAGATAGCTTGGATCAGAGGCTGGAGGCAGGGAGTGTCCTGAAGAGAGGGATAAGGGCTCTGGGTCAAACAACAAGATGGATTTGGAAGCCTGAGCTGCCAAGTGTTGGATGGAAAGAGCTTGGGAAGAAAGAGCAGACCTGCTTTACCTTTTTCTGTGTTTACCTGTCCTTCAAGGGAGTGGTGTTGAAAAGCTGTGAAACAGGTGGTGAAAGAATGGGGTTGTGCATGTGGGGAAAAGTTCAGGAAAGTGACAGAAATGTGAATGATATTAGGATTTTAGTTTAAGCTATGTACTGAAGTGCCAAGCTGAATTCCAGATCAGCATGAGAAATGCTTAAACACTATATGTGGCCACCATATTTGCCCCTCCTACAGGACAGTCTGAGGGTCCTGGGAAACACTTCAAAGAGCTGTGAACTAAATACTGAGAACAAATTATAAGAAGCAGTTGTTTGGCTTATTCTGGAAAGCTGCTTTTGTAATCTCACTGGTCCCATTGCAGCATTTAAACTATCTTAGCTGATACAGCCTGTGATTATAGCCTCTCTGATGTCCTTGTGCCGGCACAGGAGGTCTCTGACCTTCTCAGACCAAACTAGCTGTTTGTAAGGCTGCTGCATGCAGAGATACTGGTTTCAAATGGGGCTGCAGCCACGTGCACACAAATAGCCTTCCCAATGCCCTGCCAAACTCCCTGCTTCAGTGGCATCATTCTTCCTCCTGTGAATGCTGCAGGTTGCTGGGAGTGCAGCATCTTCCTGAGCATCCTCCTGCAAAAGGTATTTTTAAACTCCAGCCCCTCTAGCAGAGACTTGTGAGGGCGTTAAATAAGATGACACATCTCTGTCCCAGCTGGATCAATATCTGAGTTGCTTTTAGGTCTGCCTGTCACAGAAGAACAGGTAGATAAATGGCATGACTTTCTAAGGAATATTTACAATACCAGCTGCCAAGGATGTCACTTCTAGACACAGCATCTGCTTGAGAGACCTTCCCTTGGAGACCTGTGAGGTGGGGGATGTGTGCCTAGGCTGCTGGGAGCCCCTGGTAAGGAGGTGCACATCTCAAGTGAATGAGTGGCACCGTCAGGGCATTGCAGAGCAGGTGGAGGTAGGGTTTTCTTTCATCTGGGAACCTTAGTGGCAGTCTGTAAGTTAAAAAAAAGAAAAAATCTTCACAATGAAAGAAAAACAAATGCCTGCTAGGTTTGCATCTGCTTTCACTGATAATTTGCGCGGTATTAGACCTTTTGGGGTGGGGGCAGTCTTTAAAGAAGTCTGTGATGCTGGGCTACAATGCTTCAACACATTTAAGTTGATCTTCAAAAGTGATGTGTAGTGGGGCTTTCTTCATTGTGTTTTTTTGTTGTTGTTTTTGTGTGGTGTGGGTGTGTTTTTTTTTTTTTTTTTTTTTTTTTTTCATTGTTTCCTGTAAAATTTAAGCACTCTCTTTTTTTTTTTTTTTTTTTTTTTTTTTTGTTGTTTTTTGGGGGTTGGGGTGTTTTTTTTTTTTTTTTTTTTTTTTTTTTTTACAGTATCACTGTAAAATTCTGTTGGTGAGGCTATGCTCAAACTGTTCTCTATGGAGAAGGTTTCCTGGCTAGGGAGATGGAAGCACGGGCTTGCCCAGAGCTTGCTGAGCTCAGTGGGAAGCCCCATGTTGAGTTCAGTGTGTGCAAGATGCTGAGTAAGGGCAAACCATGGCAGGGTGCCTCATGAGCCACATCTCTGCCTGCTGATGTGAGCTCTGATGCCGGGGGGAACTCTGCTTCCCAGACCAGCTGCTCCTTCTGTCTCTTTTCCCACTAAGGGCCAAGAGATGTGACTCCCTTTTCCTGGGCAGTTTAGATTACAAGTGCACAGATTAATATGGACAACTGCACCTTAGAAGCTGCCTGACGGCTTGATTACCTTTAGTGCTCGATGTGCTTGTGTGTCATGTTAAACCAATGACATTTTGGATAGAAAATGCTCCAAAACATGCAACTACATTTATATCCCCCTGCTTAGGAAATGTGAATCAATTTGAATTTGAAATCTGGGAAGACTCATCTGCATTTACTCTGACGGGTGACATACAGTGTTGCTTGAAATAGACTTCATGATGAATAAAATGTGTTTAGCAAGCGGTAGGTCACCATCTGGTTTGATTTTTGGGGTCTGACATATTCCCAGCAGAAAGTGGCTGCTGTCCTTCAGATTTGATGCCTTGATTATATCTGTGTAGCGAGGTGAGCTCTGAACTTCTGGACAGGTTGTGCTGAATTGCTCTCCCCTGACCTTCATCTGCACTAGCAAATGAATGCAGAAGGAAAGAAGTACTAATAGAAAAGAACTGAGCCTGGAATAGATGTTCAGGTAGGAATTTTAAATGATGCCACAGGCATTGTGTATTTGCAGTTGGGCTCACTACAAACCTGTTTAAGTCAGAAATGCTGCCCCTTCATATCCAACACTTCTGCAGTTACGGTAGGCTGGCTGTCTATATGTCACCTGTCTATCCAAAAGCTAAAGGTGATTTCAGATTGGTGTTAACTTTCCCAGATAGGCTTATCTGTGGAGCATGTGTTTAGTTATTTGCTTTTAGCAGATTTAGGGCTCAATCCTGCTTGAGCAGGGGAAAAAGAAATGTAATTCTACGCTGTATTTCTAATAGCAAGAAGGATGCTTTTCTATTGGATCAAGCAGCTTGCTGCTTCAGTTTCTTTCTGAAGCCAATGTGTGGGGCAGGAGTTAGGATGTTGAAGCTGATTGTTTTGGTTGCTGTGGGGAGTGATCGCTGCTACTGTCGTGCATCCAAAGCCCCGGAGTAAGCAGGGGAAGCGTGTTCTTTGGTGTGTCTCAGCAGCGCCTTGTGCCAGAGAGCAACAAGGGCTGGCTGCCTGGTAAGGGGAGGGGACCTGGGAGCCCAGGGACGTGGGATCCCAGTGCAGGCTGCAAAGCAAGCAGGGCAGACCTGGGGGTGGCCACCGGGTTCAGCCAAGAGTTCCCATCACCAGGGAAGTGGCTGGTGATGAGGCAAGCCCAAGGCTGAGCCTGGGATGGGATGGTTGCAGCGCAGCTGCAGTGCAGCTCGGCTGGGGATCAAGGGCAGGAGCCTCAGCCTTAGAGCAGTTTCCAAGCAAAGCGGGGAGCGTCCCTGCTGGGGTATCTCTCAGCACTTTCTACACAACAGCTTTTTACAGGGAGCTGGTCTGGGGCAGTCAGCTGCGCCAGGGCTGTCAGACTGTGCAGCAGCTCTTGCATCAGTCCCAAAGGGATATGCCTTTTAAATAGATTATCAATAGATTTATTTACTGTTTTCATACCTCTGTGTTAAGTCTACTTTCTTACAGTTAACTCATGCATGTAATAAAGGTAGCGGTAGTGCTTGTGAGGGTGACTTGATTCCGGCTCCCAGCATTTTTTTACAGCTGTACATCAGCTCTACTCACTTCTGAGAGCCATGGCATACTGCTCTGTATGACAGAGGCAGAAGTTTCTTCTTGAAAATGGGTGATTTTTATACTCAACAGGTTGATTTGTCATGCATTACTGGGAAACAGTATGTAAAAGGTCACAAGTGTTTTTTACCTTTGTTTGTCTACTTACAGGTTAAAACACTTGTAACTTTTGTCTTTTTAAGCAAAATAAAAAGAGTAAACTACTTATAGGCTGACCTAGAAGGCTGCAAGTATTAGTCATTAATATTCCATTTACTTGTTTTATTCTTTTTCAGCAATAATTTTATCTTTCTGGACCATCAGTTTTGAAGTAATTTATTGACTATAAAAGTACTATTCCTCTTTCATGCATATATCTGATATTTCAAAGAACTTGCAATTGTTAGGAAAGCAGACACTATAATTTGTTCAGAGTTGTGTTTCTCTTTACAAATTTTTTTCCTTGGTAATTGCTAATTATTACAGTACTTGAAGCAATTATTTAAGGGTTGCTTTCTATTCCTAGCTGGCTGCAGCTTGTTCATTTAGCTATGGAAATTCCACCAAACCTACAGAGTCTCCTGCCTTCACAAACTGTCTGTCCTGTTACTCCCAGGGTATAAATGGATCACTTTGATTGTATCATGGGTGAAATCACTGAGGAGATTCTCTCAGAGAGAGGGGAAGATAGGGCCTGCTGATAGCAGAAAACAAGATACCTCCTCTAAATTGCTAGAAAGCAAATTAGAGAGAATCAGAAACAACTTTGCTGAATTATTTTTTTTTCCCTCTGATTCCCTATAATTGTTCTCTGCATGAAACAGCCTTCTCAACAGACTACATTAAGAATCGATACCTTCTATATTCTGCTTTTTTTTTTTTTTTTTTGGTAAAGATTTGAGATGAATGTCACTTAACATCTGTTTAGGAGCTGGAGACATTATTCTAGCTACCTCAGGGAGAAGCACGAACACACAGACCGACCCCTTTGGGGTTTCCTGCAGCCACGTGGGGCTTGTATTGGGCTCAGCAGGTCCTCAGGGAGAGAAAAATGAAGAGACAGCCATCAGGAGCTCTACTCTTTGACTCTCCATAGTCTTTCCATGGCATCTTTTGGGTATATGCTGGGCTTGATGGTTCTTTAACTGCTGCTGAGGTTTTTCTTGGCTTTCCATCCTTTGTTCACTGCAAGAGCTGTTAGCTGAGATCCTGCCCTCCTCTGTATTGCTCTCCTTTTTGTTTTCTTATTCCTCCCTCATCATCACTTTGTTGCCTCACCCTCCAAAACCTAGCTATATTGCTATTTTTGAGCCTCTAAGTAAGTAACTTCTTTGTACACATGCTTATATCTTCTACATACTAACTATATAGTATGTAATATTAATTGCCTAGTATAATTCTTGCATTTCTCAAGCTGTTAAGCTTGTTTGAACTGTTCAGCTTGGTACAAGCTTATCTTTTTGGTTTATGGCTCTTTGGTAATCTATCCTTTCTGAAATCTGTGCCTACAATATACTCAATGATGAACGTGGTATGAACAGTTTGGCTTTCTGAGGAAACTGGCAAATGATTTTTTTTTTTTTTTTTTAAAGACATTAATTTTATAGCTGTAGAAAACATCATCATAATTCATTATCCTTTAAAAAAAAAAAAATCCATGAAAGGTCCTGTGTTGTACTTGTTGTCTTCATGGTTGAAGAAATTGTCACTTTTATGAGAATATTCCTATACTTCTACTCTGGCTGAAGTAGAAATGGAGTTGGATGATGATTTTGTTTAGCAAATATCAAGGAGGAATTTGGTCTTTGCAGATAGAAGCAATTTGTCTACTGTGTGCAATAACTTTATGTTGGTTTCATAAAATCTATATTTCAAAATTTCACTCAAATGTAATAGGACTTGAACTCTCTTATATAACCAAGGCCTCATTCCTATGTGGTGTAAACTCAAATCTTCTATGCTAGCCACTGCAAAGGAGGTGTTAGGCAATATATTGCATATTACAGATAACTATTTCTGATTTCAAAATTATAGAATCATTTAGGCTGGAAAAGACCTTTAAGATTGAGTCCAGCTGTTAACCTCATGCTGCCAAGTCCATCAGTAAACCATGTCCCTAGACAGCACATCTACATGTCTTTCAGGGGCAGTGACTCAACCACTTCCCTGTGCAGCCTGTTGCAATGCTTTACAACCCATTTGTTGAAGAAATTTTTCCTAATAGCCAATCTAAACGCCAACCCATTTGGTGAAGAAATTTTTCCTAATAGCCAATCTAAACCTCCCCTGGCACCCCTTGAGGCCATTTCCTCATGTCCTCTTGCCTGTTACTTGGGAGAAGAGACCCACACCCACCTTGCTACAACCTCCTTTCAGGTAGTTGGAGAGACCGGTAAGGTCTCCCCTCAGCCTCCTTTTCTCCAGACTAAACACCCCCAGTTCCCTCAGCCGCTCCTCACAGGACTTGCGCTCTAGACCCTTCCCCAGCTTTGTTGCCCTTCTCTGGACACACTCCAGCACCTCAATGTCTGTCTTGTAGTGGAGCAGCTGGGGCGTGAGAGGTAAGTCCCACAGAAATAAAATGCTTTCTGAGGTTAAATTGATGTTCAATCATTCCACCTGTTGCAATAAAGAACAACAACATTAAGAATTTCTAAAAGATATCCAAGTGGGCTTTAAAGATTCCCTTGAAGTGTTCCTGTAACGTGTAAATGACAAGTATCTGCTTTGTGCTGATCCTGGCTTAGGAGCACATCTGGCACATGCGTTGCCTATGCAAGCTATGGAAAGTGGTAGATGTATAGAAGGTGAGTCTTGCTGGGTTATTACAGATCAGCTTGTTAGTTGCCAAAGAGTGCAGCCTTTGCATTTTCTCTCCAACTAAGCTATGTGACCAAGGACAGTTATGGGTTAATCTGTAGCCAGTTTGGTAAGTGATATTGTACTAATCCAGCAGTTTGCAGCACAATGATGTATGTGTATTTTTCTTTGCTTGAGTAACCATTAGTCCTGTTATCGCTTTAGCAGTGTATTCTGATTTCTAATATATCCCTGAGAAAAACCATAAAGCATGATCTAGTGTAAACACTTCAGTATACCACTCGTTTACTTGTCTAAAACATCATTCAGAATTTGCAGTATTTGCTTTGAAATTAGAAGTAGATTGTAATAAGTATCTCCTGCATAGAGTAGAATTGAAGATGTTTTGTATTGACTCTCCTGAAAGAGAAAACATCACCCATGTCTCCAAGGTAGAGAGGTTATACAAATAAAGGCATTAGGCAGTGAAGCTCAGGCTGTCATATGGTAATTTATTAGTGAGAGAGAAAAGTGAACAACAAAAGCCACAGAAACCCCTTTTCATGGAAAGTGTGCAACACCTGAAAGAAATGCTGACCAAAGAGATTTTTACTGTTCTGTTAATGGGAGACATTTAGGATAACCTATGGATGTCTTCAAGACATCAAAATCATCTTGCCAGTTTCTGTACTAATTTTAAAAAATGGATAGATTTTATCTTTCCCATGACTGCCTTACTGCATCAGAAGGAGTTGCACATTGTTATACTGAATGTCTGAGTAAAAAATGGGTTTTATTGTCACAGCCATGAATTGCAAAGATGCACATGGAACTGCTGTTAGCTAAAGTGAGTCAAATATTTGTAGGAGATCACTAATTCTTTGATACTGTTAATGGCAGTCATAGAAAGTGTGTAAAAAAAAAAAAAAAAAAAAAAAAAACCAAAAACCACCAAACATTTTTGGGGAATAAATAAAATTGGAAGTTAATTGATCTCTGTGACTCACACCAGACAGGGCTTGGGCACAGGGCCATTTAGTGCCTTGGACAAGTCTGTCCTGCTGGGCTCGAAGCCTGTGTGAGCAGTACAGCATCAAGTATGGAACAGCCGTGCTATGTGTCGTGCTACCTTCTGCCGCTACCTTGCAGCATTTATCAGGGAACCTCTGAGAAGAGGCTGCCTTATACTGCTAGTGTCAGAAGATACCCCTAGCAGAGGTGGCTGCTCCTAACATTGCACCTTTGCCTGGAGGCGCTAGGAGAGGCATGGATGCTGAAAAAAATGGAAAAGAGTAGCAGGGAGGTAAGGCACTTCTTTAAATAATTAATCAAGTTAGACTTGTAAGGAGAGCAGGTAAGAAAGTCTTTTCTCCTTCAAGGTGGATAATGTGAATTTTTCTCTGCCTGTGAAGATTCAATTAAATGGTGACTCATTTCCACCTCACTAGTGCTCAGGATGGGTCCTGTCCCAAGCACAAGCTGGGGTTGAGATCTGTGGGTGGTCAGTTATCACAGGATCACTAATCAGCCAAAAAAAAAAATGTTTTAGTATTAGTGCCCATAGATTTGACACACTGCTGGCTATGGAAGTGTTTTACAAGTCAGGAACTGGAGTTCCTGCTCTGGTAAATGACTTGGTTGGTGGGGTCTTCACTCCTTTGCTTGTTTGGTTGCTTTGGGTTTTTTTGGTTTTGTGTGTGGTGTGTATTTTTTTTTTTAACAAATAACTTCCTAAAGGGTGCTCCAAAGCACATAGTATGCAAAATGGATACAAACCATAAAACAAAGTTTTATTTTGTAACTTGAAGCTCTGTGCCAGTGTCCTCTGGGTCTGGTGCATATTGTTGCCTACCCCAACACTTTGCAGCACTCAGAACCTGGAGAAAACACTGGTGACCTCGTGCAGCTGCTAAAGCAGCTGGAGAGGAACCCTGACCTCCACACCCAACCCCCTGTCAAGTATCTCTGGTTGAAAACTGATTAACCATCACAGTTTAGGCATTTTTATTGAAATGAACTAGTGACATTGCAGGTGAATGAACAAGTTAATAAGATTTCCTAATTTACATAAATTTCTTGGATATGTATTTTAAGTAGGAGCCTTTGTCATGGCATTTGAGTTGCCTCAAACAGCACTGTTTCTTATCCTGTATTTAGTGTAGGACGTGGAATTTATGTTACTACAAGATAACAGAAATACAACTTCTGTCCTTACTGACTTTGTAGATCTACTTAGGCAGGTGTAGATTTGTTGTACCTGTGGATATGACCATATATTTCAGAGATGACAATTCTAACTATAAATATTGGAAGTTCCTGCAGCTCTGAGCTCCCCTAAACAGACTTGAAGTGATCTTGCCGATCTAATCGACCACTGATACCACCAGCATGCAGGCTTTGTCAAAAATGTGAAAACGTGCCCACTTCATGCACAGTGCTGTTTCATGCTACACTCAGTATGTTGGTCATGGTATGGCAGCACTAATTATGTAATGTTATGGTAGCTCTCACTTAAGCAATGTGGTATCACTGTATCTTTAGGGGAAAAGAGAATTTGGTTTTCATTTTGTTGGTTAAGATGAAGCTGGGCCTGCAAGCACCTTCTAACACCCACAGTATCTGCAGGTGCTAACTAGTGCCCAGGTAGCTTTGCTTACTTGGTTAGAAAACAACGATGCCAACACATCAAGACCTCAGGGGATGTTGACTGTGTACTTTTGGTGTACTTTTTTTCATTTAAATACAGTGTTATATGAGCAGAGATCTAATTTCTAGGAATCTGTTTCTGCAGAGCTGATCTTGTTCCTATATACACCTCTCAACTAGATTGTGTCATGTTCATGTCTCCCTTGATAAGGTGCAAATGGCAGAATGATTGAAAGCTCTGCAGAATGAAAACTCGTATTTTTGCCTCCATCAAATAAAAGCAAAAAGGGGAGAGATCTGAAATTACTCTCAAATGTGATCTTTTCTTTGACTTTGATTTTTACAATTTTGGAGGGGAGGAAAAAAGAAAGTCTGAGTTTTCTTTCAGGAAGAAACTCTCATTGGATGCCATTGCCTGATTCTGGGGAGAAAGTTGGTGAGACAGTATCTGTGATTAAAATACTAATTCTTGTAAGGCAGTATTGATTCCCTTTATCCTCCCACACTTTTTTCCTCTTCTTTCCTAGTCCCCCTTTTTAGAAGGAACTAAAGCTCTTGATAGGGAGTGAACCTTCAAGAGCTCCAGTCCACCAGTATCCTCAGGGTGCAGGTCTACAGATACTCTGAAGTTAGAATGAGGTCCTAACTTAAAAAATGGACTAATAGGTATTGGGAGCTGTGTGGTAAAGTGTTAGCTTGCTTCTGGGATGTTGGTGGAGGAATTTCTGCTCAGGGGGAGGCAGCAACCATGGGAAATGAGTAGAAGTAGCAGCAGCAGCACAAAACAAACCAACCAAAAACCCAAAACCAAACCCTGCCCCCCCAAAAAACCCCAACAAACCCACAACAATAAAACCCCAAAAACCAAACAAACAAGCCCCAACTAAAACCTCAGAATATTAAACATTGCAGGTTTTGCTATTTTTTAAATTAAATTTTGAGTCAAAAAGTATGTTTTCTTGACAGACACTAGTTCTTTAAAATGTCTTAGTGCCTCGAAGTGGAGTTTGATTCTGTTTCTGCATAGTTGCTTTTGGGCAAATGTTTTCTGAGTCACACCCAAGTTCAACCTCAAAAATGTATTTTCAAGAAATGGGGAGGGGATGGAAGCAGGAAGGGAAAATGTGGGTTGGAATAGGAACCCATCCAGAGTTTGAGATATGGATTGAGGGCAGCTTCACATGTCCTTTATGCAAACTCCTGTGTATCCTCTGAATTAGGTTTGGGATGGTCCCTGTGTACCTTGGGGACTGTGTGTAGTTTGACAAACTGGAATAGGGTTAGGATTATGTGGGTGCTGTACCCTTACTCCTTGGAAATACCATCCTGCTGCCTGGAGCAATGACCTCCTCCCCGCTTCACCATGGGACTAGCTTAATAGCAGCTTTTTTTCACCTCCCTAGCACACAGCCCCTCCAAGCAGGGTAAGGATGACAGGGCTGCGTGTGATGATGTTCCCAGATAAGCAGGCAGGGAGGTACTGGCAGGGGTTAGACTCTCTGCATGCTGGTAGCCTGCCTGGGCAAGGGGGAAGATGGGCAAGAAGACACGGCTTGCCGAGCTCCAGCCTGGGGAGGAGCAATGGCAGGGCTGGGAGCAGTTTGTTCCAGGTGAACTCTAACAGCCAGTGTTATCAAACAGGACTAATCCACCTTCTGCCTGCTTCTGCTATGTTACATGTCTAGCATGAGATACAGCGGGCTTTTAAATTTTCACTTCAGTTTGGGATTTTAGAGGTTTGGTGTCATAAATGATGCAACTGCTTAGTTACCTGTTTGCAGCTATTGCTGTTTTTTAAAATGATGATAGGCTGTGGAGTAACATGAGCTCTCTGCATGCAGCACCTAATGTAGCTTGTTTGGGATTCTTGGCAGGTCTGTCCTGCCTGACGTAGACTCAGTTATCTCATATTCACCACTGCTAACCTCATTTTAAGATGGGCTACCTGGATATGTCAGACTCAGATGGTTAAAGTGATCCTATGCTGTAATACTGTATTTGCTGAATCCCATCTTAAACTATTCTTGTTTACAAGCAACTTTGCTTTCCAGTGCTGCAAACCTAAGATGAAAGTGAAAATTAGGCATTTTTTTTTCATTTCCATTCCTGATGTCCTCCTGCTAGCAAGGGCTGTGACCCATTCCCGTGTGTCACCTGAGGCAGGAGCATTTGTGTGGGTTCAGAAACACACGCTTTTGCCTGGTGAGTCTGTCATCATGTCTGAAAGATTGATAGGATATGGTCATGAATAAAACATGAGGCATTTATATGTAGTCTCCTTTGAATATAAAGCATGGAAGTAATTCCTGAAATACAACAGAAGTGTGGGAGGGGGAAGACAGGAGTGTCAAACCCTGGCTCAGAAAAGGGGGTGTGTGGTTGTTTGTGTGTTGTTTTTGTGTGTGTGTGTGTTTTTTGTTTGTTTTTTTTTTTTTTTTTTTTTCTTTGAAAGGAGCCAGCTGGTATGTAAATAGAGGCTAAGGCAGATAATGAATCAAAAAATGGACACTTAATCCACCTTTCTTGGAGGTTTTTTGGCAAAACACTAATTGATGTTCATAGGAGGTGGATCAGCCTACTAGCCCAGCACTGAAGCCTTGTGATGCTTTGGTAACTAGGGCTGTTACCTTATTTCTATCAAAGGTTTAGTTTGTGGCTCAGGGAGCCAAAAACATCATTAATAACTTCTCCCCGTACAATGAGGAATCACGTATTTTTCTCTTATTTGTTTTCCATTTAACAGTAAAAGTGGCAGTAGTTACTTCAACCTGTTTCAACCTGGAGTAGTAGTTTACATAAAATATATGGATTAATAGATGGATAAGGCTCTAAGAAGAAATCACCCCACATATTAACACAGACAGGTGCTGACTAATCCCTTACAGGCACACAGATAAGACTTATAAAATAACAAGGGCAACCCTCTGTGTATACATTCTGACTTTCCTATAAAAGTATGTTCTTTTTAATTTCCCCAGAGTTTTGCAGATGCACTGGCCTTTTCTGGAGATAAGCCCACAAAATTGTTCAAGAGGAAATTGTTGGTGAAGGTAAAATGTCCTATGGTGAGCTTCTTGAACTGCTATGTTTGACTTTCTTTTTATCTTTAGAGCTGGATTCAAGTTCTGAACTTTCTGTCCAAACCTCAACTTCTCCAAGGCTCAATGATTTTCACAGTTTAAAGACTTAGGGGTTTAGCTTGAGCTGTTTTCTGTTGTGGTGTGGTGTTGCTTTCTAAGGGTGTCTCCAGGAATCCTTCCTGTTTCTTTGTAGGAAGTGTTCTATGGATTTCTAGTAAATGTCCCGTGGGGGGTTGTAGGAAATGTTTCAATAGTGATTTGTAGGAATCTTCCGTCTTCCATTTGTTGTTTCCTGGGTATTTCACTTATTTTTCTCTTGGACTTACCTCAGTCCAAGTTTGAGAGTATCCCTCAACATTGCTGCTGCCCCCCCCCCCAAAAAATTTTTTGTGCAATGGCAAAATTGCCTTGTAGGACCCCTCCTCCCTCTGATTGCTTTTTTTAGGGTACCCCCTAAAAGATTTTGAGGAATTGTCCTATAATGCTCTCTAGGAAACACATCTACTCTTTTCTAGCAATCTATCCTCTTGCCTACTATGAATCCCTTTCCAGAAATACTCCACACTTTCTAGTAATCCCTGTTTTGCGTTCTAGGAACTTCCTACCCTTCTTTTTCCAATGAATGCTTTCTAGAGCTTCTCCCTACTTCTTTCTGAGCCCTCATTTTCTTTATTTTCTAGGAATCATCCTGATTTTATGTTAGGAAATGTCCTTGCATGTGTTGTTGCACTGCTTCTGATTAAATGTTCCATTTCTGCTTTGCAGGAAATCCTGTTCTTATTGTTAATGAATTTCCCCTCCTCTCTTTCTCTCACTTTCTCTCCGTCTTTTATTTATTTATTTTTTAAAGAATCCCCTTTGTTTTCTGAGTATTCTCACTAGTGTTTTCTTGGACATAGTCAAACAGCTTTCTGGGAAAACACCTGATGTGGTTTTCTTTGGTGTCCCCTTTATATACACTTTCTAGAAATCCTTCTGTTGTTTTCTAGAGTTGCCTCCAAATGTATCTGAGAAATTCCATGGTAATGTTTTCTTATGTTCAACTACTCTTTAAGACCACCTCCTCCTGCTTATTATGTAAAACCTTTCTAGTTTTTCCCATATTTTCTAGGAATCCCCCACCATGCTTTTTAGGAATTCACCCCCCAAATATGTTTTCTAGCAATGCCTTTCCTAATCAACCTTTCTAGGAATTACTACTTTAAGCTGTATTGGAACCCACCTTTCTTCTGTCAGTCTTGTGGGAAAATCCATCCTTCTGCAACTCCAGGAATCTTTCACATTTTGTAGGAATCCCCTCTTTATTTTTCCTTTTAGTGCCCCAAATCTCTTTTACCACACTTTTCAGGTACCTACCTCTTCTACTCCCAACCTGCTCTTCTTTGCTTTCTAAGCATGTCCCCTTCATGCTTCCTAGAAATTTGCGCATTTTCTAGCTGCTTTAGTTTTCTAGGCATTCCCTGTAATGTTTATTAGGAAATGTTCCTGTGTGTCTTTCTGTGCTTTTTTTCTCTATGGGTCATTGTACTGTCCCTTTTGCTTTCTAGGAATTCAATTGATGGTTTTCTGGGCATTTATCTTTTTTTTCTCTCCTGCTCCCCCC
>KL274949.1:0-19986 GCA_000699545.1 Podiceps cristatus
CTGCTGGTGTTTTGGAATCAGAAATGAGGGTTCCTACGGGAGAAAACTCCACATTTCTCCTCTGAGGGTGAGCAAAAACTGAAAGAATTTTTGCATGAAGCAGTCAGACTCTGAAGGTGCATGGAGGCAGGACCTGGTTGCAGACCCGAATGACGCTGTGCAGTGCCAGCCCCGATGGGTGCTATCACTGCACCTGGGCGTAGCTCTGCGTTGCCCACTCTCAGGATTCCCTTTGTAACTTCAGATATTCGTGGTGTAGGTTCATGGCTCAAAAGTGGAGGGTCTGGGAGCATAAGGATGAGTAGGAGAGAAGAGAGACCGTTAGTGTCCACCATCCGCTGAGGGGATCGGCTCAGAAGCTAACCCAGCTGATTCAAGGGGTTTCCAGAAAGGTGAGTGTTCTCAGCAAGGGATTGGCATACTGGGGCCTGGTGACAAGAGAAATGCAGGGGATCACGTTGCGTGTAGGAGTGTGGAGGTAAGAGTGTAACAGGTTACTGGAGCTATAGTTTGTGAGATGAGGGAGAGGGCAGGGTAAACAGAAAAGTCTATTTTTTCTTTTCCTGCTGGGAAAATGTGAAGGAAACAATGACTAACTTTGCTTCCACTGTGGCCTCTTTCCATGTGCTCTACATGGGAGGAATTGCAGAAAAGAAATGCTGAGCAATTCAGCGTCGTTTTATTCTATCTTCCAATATTTTATGAGATGGTGTATACAATATGTAAAGCATTGTATGCAATAATAGTGTGTTGAATATGATTATAGGTATTGTGGCATGGCAGATACATGTGAAATGTCATGTCTTGTAAACGCTGATAGAGGGAGATGTAAAACGGGAGAATTTATTATAGCAAAGTTAAGTACTGATCCCCAGGAAGGAATGAAAGCACAATCACCAAATGCTGTTCCTCCCATAAAAATGGATTTTCCCGTCTTTCTGTTTTGAATGTTCTTATGTGGTATGATAGATTTTAAAATATCATGCAAGGAGTAAAAGAAGAATTGGGATGTAAACACTTCACATTTAATCAAAAATTCTTGATATAGAGGCAGTAGGTCACTTTTGATTTCCTGAGATTTGTGCATTCTTTGGACTGACTTGTTTTTTCCTTTTTTTTTCCTTTTTTTTTTTTTTTTTTTTTTCCTTTTTTTTTTTTTTTTTCTGGTGAGATTACCTCAAACCCATGTATTAGAAGTATTTGATGTTGAGAAAAGGATGGTGGTTACAATGGCAGTAGAATAAAGACTAATGACAAACTGAATTACTGAAAACCTTGCTGATGTTGAAAAAAATTAAATTAAAGACAGGATGGGAAACAATACATGGACCATAATTTTATTTGACTAAGTATTTTTTCCTAACATTATTTTTGCATTTAATCTCTGTGTGTTGTAAATCAGAATTGTTGCTGATCTACTGGTGTGAGAAGATGAGTAACAGGTCTCTGGCATTTGTGCTTCTCTGGGAAGAAGCTGGCTGAGCTCTAGAGAAACCAGTGGAGAGTCACTGGCCCCAACTAACTGGCTGAAGGAAGAAATACAAGGTGGACTGCTCTGAAAAGAATCTGGATCTGCTGGGACAGCGTGCATTCTCAGTGCCTGTGCTGTTACTAGTAATTTCATTTCAGGCTTTTTATCATTTTGTGATGCCACATTATTAGGACTTTTTCGTTTCCCAATGCTCTTTCAAGCTGATCAATGAAATGAAAATTTTTAGGTTACTAAGGTAAAGACGAGCCTGAGAGGGCAGCAATAGCCTCTTCCATCCTCCTCTGGATGGGGTTCGTGGGCAGTTGGAAGGGAGCCCTTCCAGTTCATCTTATCTTTTCACAGAGATTTTACCTCTCAGGCAGCTGCGAAGAGGCAGCTGTATTTATCTGCCCGTTCCCAGGCTCTCAAAGGTGATTTGCCGTTTTCCATCAAGGGAGGGAGTGGGTACATCCAAACCTGTGTTATTTCTCTGTAAGAACAAGGCAACTGAATTGAAGGGAAAGCTTTCTCGTAACATTGTACTGTTGCACAACTAATGAGCACAGCGCAGCCATCCCAGGAGTGTTGAGCCACTTTGAAGCAGGTGATAACTTTCTATATGACTTGTCTTCCAAAAGAATTTTAACCCCTGCTAAACTTGTTCAATATTTTGACTGTTTGCTCCAGCCATTCTTTAATCTCAAAGAGCTCTGACTGTGCAGAAGGGAAACCAAAAATTGTTTCATTTTAATCTATTTTTATTTTGACAACACCCTGTGTTCTGGATTAAGGTCACTGGAGGCCATTTTTTGTGAGCATGACAACATCTTTCAATTAGAGGGGATAATATCATCCACTTTGTACTGACTGGAGACTGAGACCTGAAGATTAAAGCCAGTAACATCCAAAGGAAATCCAGCAGCAGAGACTGGATACTGTTCTTCAGGTTGACTTTCAGTTTCACGATGAAATCTTTTTTGCTCCTCCTGCAGTTTTCTACCTCCTTACTGTTAAGTCTTCCTCTTCCAGTAACAAAGAACCTCGGGTCTTGCAGACAAATGCTCTTTCCACCAGAAAAACGCAGTTCACCCCCCACAACAGATGTATACAGTAAAATGAAGAGAAAAGTGAATTGGGAAGGTTATATCCAAGGAAGATTCCAACTAGCAACTGCTGTGTGTGGAAACCTTGTGGGATGTGGGAGACTGCAGACATTTCAGGAAACACAGCCATCGGCATGTTTGAGAGGAGTGTTGTGTACTGGACTCGCATGAGCCGGTGGCTGTAGAACGAAAAAAGTCAATGAAGACAAGATAAAATCTGCAGAAATTAGATGATTAAATGGAGTAGTGAGAGTTTTGAAACTGCAGAAAATACAGGAAAAAACCTGAAAGCTAAATGGCTAGTAGAGGGCTGTGGTGGGAGACTCGAGAGGGACTGCTAAGAGGGCTTAGCTGTACATCAGGAATGGACCCAGAAAAGATGCCTACAGTATACACTCATATAAAAGCAAAAGAAATCTCAATGATGTATCAGTAAATACTGGTGTGGAACAGAGAAGCTTAGAAACGTATAAAGCTGTGAAATGAGTACAGACGGAAAGCAGATGCTCTGCTTCCTTCTGAAGCTGGAAACAGAATTAGGCAATCGCAAGGAAAGATGAGGAATGCCTCTGCAAGAGTTCTGTAGCCCCTTTGTGTAGACCTGCATTACTCAACCCCTACCTAACGTGCTGGTACATCTGTAGGAGATTGGGGGTAGCACAGCTTGCTGAAACACAAGTAAGTTCCCAAACCTTTGAAATCTGTCTGTGACAGGACAACTAAAATAGACTTAATGAGCTCACTGTTCTCTGCAGTTATCTGAGGGGTGAGGAATTCTCTATGAATGTTGTAGGGGTACAGATGCTGTACCTGTGCTATCCTTATCAGGGATGGAGAACAGCAGTGCACTTTTATAACGATGTCTCGCTTCCATGTTACAATGACACTGATATAGATTGAAAAGGTGCAGCTGCTAGATTCTCAGGTGATTTGCACAACTGAAAGGAAATTGCAGCACTTTCATAGACATATGCATGATTTTCCCTCCCCTTGTATGGTTACCACGCAACAGGGTAAGTTCTTACAGCCTTTCTGATGAGTTGTTCAGCTCTGAGCATCTCCTTGCCTAGATCTCGGTGAAGAAAACTTTTTAAAATATAACCTTTAATCTGAAACCTATTCTTTATTGTCACACAGACACATCTATCCTACAAGCATAAATATACCTTTGGTCATAGCTTTGGATTCATGGTCTTGAAGAATATTCAGAGCGCATTAGTAGCTTTTGCAGTTGGTTACTATGGTTTTGTAGGTCACCTTGTAATGAAATGGCATAAACCCATTTTGTTTATTTCCATATGATTGGGTTACAGGATCGCAATTCAGCTGATTCTTTACCGTTATGAGGACAACCATACATAGCCAAAACCATACATAGAGACGCGTAATGCTCTGAAACACTGCCATCTTTTGGTCACTGGAAAATGTATGATTTGTTTCAAATTCCTCATAGGTGTCTGAGAGGAGAGACACCAATGATTTTGTTCTATGCAAGAATGTATTACATTGAGGAACATGGAGAATCACATCTCCCATGTTTTGGTGGGAGTTTCAGTGCTTGGAAAGTGCTGCATTATTTTCCTTCCTGCCCTTCTCCAGGAAATGCACATAGAGCTCTCTCCTTAAGTAAAAGGAAGAACGAACTTCACACAGCAGAGTTTGATGCTCTGCTGAAAAGTGCTTACACAGTCTATTAAGGATGGCTTTAGAGGACTCTGTATTGAGTTCCTTTAGAATATGAAGGATACGAGGTTAGTAAGTATGTGCTGGACATCGCACATGATATTGTACATTTTGGGGAAATGTGCATCTAATTCCCTCTTTGAAGTCACCCATATCTTCTAATTCATAAGATTTCCATCCTATTTCTTTTTACTGTACATTTATGAAGAGTTCTGAGGCCTGTCTAGCTTTCTGCCCAAACATGCTTTTTCATTACTGCTATGGACCTTTGGCTTTACACTGGCCAGTTTAGGAATGAAACCTGGAAATAGGGAGTATGGAGGGAGAAACTGCAGAGGTACTCCAGGGGCGAGTCCGTGGCATGCTGAGACCAGACGTGGGGTTCACAGGCTGTTCTCTCCATGCTGAAGGTGAATAGGATCAAGGAAACTGTGACAGTGGCCTGAATCTTTCACGAGGGCTCTCTTGTGTCTTTACCTGACTGCCTTACCTGATAACTGTAGTGTTTTGGGAGGTGATTAAAGTGATTATAAAGTAGGACTGTAATCAGGGAAAAAAGAATAGGGTATCGAAGGTTATATTGACGAGGCTGGACTTTCTTTTCCCCTATGCAGCTTTCTATCTGGATTTAACTCTATTACTGAAGCTTTACATCAGTGGGAGCAAAAGCAGAATTAGGATCTCTGATGCAGATGCCACATGCTTTGGTAGCACTCTTTAGCAGCAGACTGAAATATATGGAAGAAGAATTAGATGCCCAGACTTACTAATAGATGCTTTATTGATATGTAATTATACAAGAATACAAGTTGGTATGATTTTTCATGACAGAGAGCCAGAAGAAATTGTCACATTAAATTAGGAGGATCTATTTTAATTTTCTCCTTCTGACATCCTCCTATTGATTTGGTTCAAGTGCCTTTATTCAATAATTCTACGAAAAGAATACCAAGCAGTCTAGTTGCTAAAATAGCATTTTTTTATCAATACAATTTTTAAGACATAGAATTTCATTCTGTCAGGACCCAGCTTATTTATGAAAGTGTGTAATTAAAAAAACCCAACCCCAAAAAACTACACAAAAGTGTATTTTAGCACATAGCCTGGCTGGGAATTAGCTGTAGCAGGGAAAAACGCTGTTCCCAGGTGCAGCCAGACTGCAGCTTTGCTTCAATGGTACTGCCAGACACATGTTGCCTTTTAGACAGGATCTAGCTCCTTGATTATTTGGTGCAACAGAAATAAAGTAAATAGAGGTTGTATGACAGGAGGGGACTGTTGTCCTATCACAATGTTCTACTCTGATGAGATTATCATTTAACCACAGAAATAATTGGAAATGAAGAGCTCATTTGTGAAATTGTTTGGAGGAACCAAGTCAAAAAAAATGAGCGATGTGAACAGTTTCTGAGTGGTGTGATACCATCTTTCAATCTCCTGTGATGAAGAAAAGGTTTACATGGTATCTCCTCATGTAAATTGATTACAGTATCAGAAAACCATTAGTATGTCTATTTTATTGTACTAAATGCCTTTGGAAAACATAGGTCATGATTGTAATATCTCCTTTGGAGGAGAAGTCTTGGTAATTTGTGCCACTGAATTTGTGGGGAAAGGTGGAATGCGAAGTTAGTTCTCCTCCCAGCCTGGTCAGTTCTGTTTTGTGAAATAACATTGAATCTGCTTCAACACCTCCAGCAGAACCAGTTGACAGTGCCCCTTTTGTTCACTTCCTCATCTTAACAGCTGTGTTTTGTTACTTCTCCCCGCTCCTGCAATTTCTAACAGCAGTGACAGCATTTCAGGGGTTGCTGTATCTGTGTCTGCATATGTATGGGAACATAACTTAATAATATTACAGGGTTTTGCAGAATTGGTAAGAAATTAATTCAGGTGGCCACAGAATATCACCTTTCCTGGCTGAGTTTCTCTACTGCTGTAGAGAAGAATTGATGTGAATATGCACCGCTCACGTGTGAATGTGTAATAATTACTGTCAGGCCCCAAATTTGTGGAACCTCATCTAGTCAATGATTAATTATAGTGGTTCAATACTGATAATATACAGAAAGATGGCCATTAAATATTCATTGGTGGGCTGCCTACTATGCAGAACTGTGTATGAGGAAGGGAATATTTGGATGAAGACATGGAATGATAAAGAGAAACTTTAGCAGAGTTCAATGAAATGTGGTCTCTCTTGTGTAGTTCACACAATTTCTCACACGTGCATTAATGTGCCCAATGAACTTCAGAAAGAAAACCTCTAGCTCAGCCTGCTATATAGCCTTGACTATATGAAGAACTTAACTACAAAGTTTAAGACTAATTAGCTCTTCTGTTACCTTAGTAGTGCTAATTCATTTAAATGGTTTTGATGTAGTACGATTTGATCAAACAAGGATCAGAGAGGGGTAGTCATTGACGGCGGCTGATGGGAGGGACAGACGTCAGGAGATTTGTTCCTTTCTTCCCCCATCCTGTTGGCTCTCTGAGAATTACTGTTTATAATGATAGCAGGCTTCAGAAGAGGCTTGCTGCAGTAGCTAACTTATGATCCTGATTAATTTTCTATAACTCAGTAAACTGTAAATAAATGGATTAAAGAGCCATTTGATCTTCAAGAAGAGGTTTAAAGTGGCTTTGATGACTAAGTACCTGGGGGAATACAATGGATTATCATGGATAATTGATTAAAGAAGAAAGGGCATTAAATTGATGTATATATGAATACATAGAATCTACAGTTCGTGCATGTGAATTCTGTGTGTCTGTGCATGTGCATGAATGCAGACACATATATGAGAGAGCGGAGTGGGTGCATAGAAGTATACATATTGCTATTTATTTACTTGTTCTTCTTTCTAGTTGTGAAATAGAACATGAGAGATTATTCCATTAAACTGTAATTGCATTTGGAGATACAGCAGTGTGTTACCGAACTCCAGGTGAAGTTCAGGCACCAAGCAAATTTCTGTCAGATGTGCTATCTGTTAGTAAAACAGTCTGTATGTAAAGGGCAGCAGCATAACTATAAGCTTGTGTGAGCTGAAGCATTCAGTGGTGATTGAGAAGGTAGATGGGTGGTGTAAGCACTAAAATACCTTAGAAATCATCTCCCCATAAATAAGAACACAAGAAAGCATGCTTGCTCTTGCCATCTTCCCCAGTGTGTCTTACCTTGGATACCAACTTCTCTTTCTACAATGGGTATGAGCTCAAAAAGAGGACTCTGAGGAAAACTTAAAAACATCTAGGACAAATAGTAAGGGGAGGAAAAGATCAAGGAGCTGCCTCCTCCAGCTTTCTTAATGGAAGAATGTAAAAACTTGTCTTAGCTTTTAAAAGACCGAATTTTGAAGTCCCATGTGTTCAGCAATGAAAATAATGTACGGTAACCCTGAGGCTACTTTTGTGACCTCTTCGGAGTAAACAATTGGCTCTCCTGCTTTGTGAACTGGATTTCAGTCTGCAGTATATTAAGTCAGCAGAGCTGTATAAACCTGCTAAAAATAAGAAGTGGAATGGAAACAACAAGTCAGTCTTGACCTTAGTCCTGTGAAGGCTAGCTTACAGGAACTGAAGCAAATCTATATATTGTTTGCTTTCATTTTCTTTCTCGCTCTTGGATGAAATATGTTTAATTTTACAGATTCATTTTTCTTTTCCTTCATTTTAGTAAAGACTCTGTGGAATGGGGAAGGGTGAATATGGCTTGGGGAAGGGAAGAGGGAGGTGATGTTTGTACCTTGTGGCAGTTACTCTTTTGCACCTGTGATGGTACTTTTAGTTTTGTCAGTTTTGTAGTTTAAATGCTAACTTTACAGATAATACAAAAGCAAAATAATATAAAACAATTAATTCCTTGCTTTTGCTCCTCTCCCCCATACATTCCCTGCCCAGCCGTCGTTGCTCTTTAAAATTAAGTGGAGAGAGAAGGATTTATTTTGCACCAGGGCTTTGGGAAATCTAGAAAGCAGCTGTTCACTTCCACTAGAGCCACAGAGACGGCACAGACTGTCCTCTGGGAACTGACATCGAGTACAGTACTGCATTATAAATACCATTTCCTAAATACAGAGTAGGCTCCCTGCAGCTGATGAATAGACCTATGCTGTCTTAGTACAGGGAGTTAAAGAGCAACATTTTCCTCACTTTCAGAGCAGGGGGAGGCATCTCACAGCATTTCTTTTACTCCACCGATTGTGTGTGTGGTTGGATAGACCTTTCACAATCATTTACGGACTGACCTTCACACTGGCTCTGGCATCATCATCTCTCACTGAGGTGAGCTGCGACTAGGGGTGCAGGTCCTTCCCAGCAGAGTGAGGAGAAAGATGTGGGTTTGGACCCTTCTGCACTTCTGGGCTCAGGCACTGGTTTGACGCATAGCCCGTGATAAATGGCTTCACATCATCTTTGCATCACATTGCTGGTTTGTGAACTGGATCCTGAACTTCCTCATAGTACTGTGGGGATATAAGAAGCCACACTAAATGACTGTTGACTTCACTGAGTGCCTCTCTTTTCCTACTCATCTGAAATAACCTTCCAGACTCATTTGGAGAGTTAAATTCCTCTTGCATGGTAGGAAGGAATTACCTTTGTCCAACCGATGCAAACTGGAAGAGGCAGTAAGTAACTGGGGAAGCTCCCACTGAGTAACTGCTGGAGCTGCTTCTCATTAGCAAATGTTCATCTCTTTGGGTGCTTTCTTCCACTTTTGTGTTCCCTTTTCTGCGGGAAGATATGTCACTTCCTATATTTCATATTCTCATGTACCTGTTCACCATGAGGTATTGTCTGAGGAGGTAAGAAAGTGAAGCAGAAGGCACTTCACAGTTTCCTGTATGAGCTGTGAAAAGCCTCCTGAGAATTACAAGTGGACAGACATGTCTTCTCTTCCTTAGAGAAAGCAGCCAAAGAGAGGACTGTACTGTTAGGAAACAAACAAGCTGCAGGGTTGTTACTTTTTTTTTTTTAAAAAAAACCCAAAACTCTTAAGTGAGTCTTTGCTACTCTGAGGACTTCTTAATTAATCATCAGAATGCACGTAATGTCTGCATTCAGTATGCTCACCTGCATGATCATTTTGTTTCTGAAGATTTGCAATTGCAGTTCCTGGTAATATCTCAGCCCTCATTAGAGCTAAATTGCAACTGAAACTTAGGAACCTCCTGTCAAGGTCACTTCTACGCTGTGACGCCAGCAGAAGAACCAGTTTGCCACATGCAGCAGCAATACGAGTAGTAATGCAAGAAATAAGAAAGAATCCTGATTTTGCCCTCTGCGCAAAGGAAAATGAAGCTGGAATAGGTAAATACAATTGTTTCAGAGTGCAGCAGCGTTGGGTTATAACTTCAAAGAAGACATTGTTTTGGGAATGTAAAAAGACTTTTTTGTTCTCTTGACACACCTGCTCAGTTAAAGCTTAACAAGTCAATTCCCAAAGTTCATTCTTTCCATCTTATTTTTCAGTGAGCTTTATCAGAAAGACAGTATCTACCAGCTGCTATTAAAGTCAATAAAAGCAACCATAATGTTTACCTTTTATTAATTGCTTCTGTGCAGGGGATTCTCCCCTGTGAATCTGTCCCTTCATTTTTGATTAGAAAAAGTATATTTAGAGCAGTGCTATGTGCACATACTGTAAGAACTAGTCAACCAAATTAAACTTGTGTTTAAAAACGGATTCCCAGCATTGAAGAAACTGTAGTGTAGATGAAACATTAGGAGGAACTAGCTGGAAAGTGGGTGAGGATTTTCTCATGAAGAACTGAAGTAATTTTTAATAATTTGTCAAAATGTTCAGTAGATGATCTTGGTTTTTCACTGAAAAAGTGAATAGTTCATTTTTTCCTATCAAGACAGAGCAGTATTCAGGGAAAGAATCACTTTATGTAATGACAACATTACTGTAATAGTAATAATAAGGCAACAGGTCTGAGTTGATGGAAAGGGTGCTGGAACAGGACAAGTGAGGTGGAAAACAGTCTGGAACAGGAGTCGAGGCAAAACTGATGGGTAGGTCCATGCGCTGAGGTTCCAGGACCTGTGTCACCGAATAGCATTGTCACAGCAATTAAAATTCAAAAAGGAAAATTAAAAAGAATCTTAGAACTCTTCCCATTCATCTTTCATTTGCAGATGGTGCCCCTTCTTGCTGTGTACAACCAGGCGTCTTATGCTTTCTGATTAGTTATCTTAGGATAGATTTAGTTATTTATATTTTATATTTAGTTATTTCATATAGATACCCTCTTTTCCTTTTGACTGCAGCCAGCTGAGCTGATGGGACACAGAACTGACTGCATCAGTACATCCAGTAAGGTCACTTTAACTGTGACTGAACATGAATTTTTCAGGTTACTGTACTATCCATGTTCCCTGTCTGAGTGTGCTGTTTAATGCATCATAGCTTTTTCCCTTGGAAATAAAACCAGAAATGATGATGCAAGTGATGTTTAAAAAATGCTGATCTTGTGTTTGCGGCTTTGCTGCTTCCCTCGAGTGTAGGCAGAGGAGAGGTCCTAACCAGCGCGCAGTGGCACAGCCTGTAATACACAGCAGGAGCTGTGCCTTGCCCCAAGGCAAAATCAGGACAAGGAACCCCGAGCACTGGCTTCCCCTTCCCCTTCCCCTTTCCTCTTTGGAGCAAAAGTATTTCTGCTGTAACGATGACACTAAATGAAAGTAAACAGGGCTGATGGGCAACTTGCAAAGAGTTTAGCTCAGCTAAGCATTCTGGTGTTATTTCTTATTAATTATTGAGAGCAGCAGTGTGCTGGAAATGGTGGAATACACAGAGGATAGAATGAACTAGAGAACACACAGTGTAACTGAGTCACTATATTGCTCTTCCGCCAAATGCAGTTTACTGGGGAAGGGCGAGAAGGGGAAACAGTGTTAGAGTCGTCATGCCCATGGGTCAGGCACGTGTAGACACGGCGACTTTCTGGAGTGTCCAGATCACATGCTTAGGATGAATTCTTGCATCAGAAAGCCTGTGCTTTCTTGTCCTTGGTAATACTTGGCTGTCAAGTGGCATAGAGAAGCACAGGCTCACCCCGGGCCCTTCTATGCCTGGTCCTCCTGGTGTTGGTAGTGACAGTGTCAATTTGCTTAAGGAAAAACTTCTTCTGGATTCTTTTTTTTTTTTTTTTCCAAATCTATTCCAGCTCATAGCCCTGACTGTGAGAAATTTGTTCAGGACTGAGCCATGCCATCCTCTCAAGCTGAAGGGGATTCAAGCTAATGAATTAGAAGAGAAAAAAACATATAGGTTATTGCCAGTGTTGTGTGGCTTCAAGCTCTCTGTGCACCTGTGAGAATGTGTCCTCTAAATTTTTCTCCTTGGAAAAGCAGTAGATGAAGTTGTTAATTCTTTCACAGTAGAGTCAAAAGTTCTTTTCACAGGACTGTTTTATCTGGACTCAAAAGTGCCGTAGGACAAAATCAGGGCAGACAAAATGTTGTAACTGAAGTGATACAGTCAGAGTGCATGACGTGAATCACACATACAAGCAGCAAGCTAATATGAGTTCTGAGTAAATTGCATTTGAAAGGAGGTTTAAAAGATGGGGAATGGGACTCAGTTTTCAAAACAGAGGTGTCATAGTGCCCTTTCAGATGCCCTCCATCTCTTACACTCCAGCTGCTTCTCAAGAAGGCTGTCGATTTGCAGTCTTATGTCGTGTGTGTCAGCCTCACATGGATGTCTGATATACTTAAGGGCTTCTAAAATGGCACTTCATGCCTATATTCAGGCAGTTAAAACTCCTCTGAATGATGATTCCAGAAAGGACTCAGGTAGAGCTGTGGGGCCTGATCCTGATTTTTGCTCTGTATTAGTTAGTAAGTCCTATTAACATTTGGTTGTTCTGCATTGCTGCTGAGATTGAAAATGAAGAAAAAGCAGCCTCTGTCACAGGGTATTGCACATTTATGTCTGTCCCACTGTGAGGCAGAGCAGTAAATTCCGAGGTTTGGAAAGTGAATAACTCTTACTGCCACATTAGGAGCAGATGTTTTTAATCTCTGCTCGAATCACGCATTAGAACTTTTGACCGAGTCAAAGGATAACTTCATTTATTTTGCTAAATTAGGTTTCAAAAAGAGCCTAAAATTGAATATTCCAGATCATATGAAACTGAACGTAGTATTTTCAATCATTAAAAGCTTGTCCACACAGTTAGAAGAAGAGCTGTATTAACCAGCTGCGTACTAATCAGTGGCTACTTAAGACAGTAGTTAACATTACCATAAACACTTGATAGTTCTTGGACTTGAATTTGAATACTGAAATGTATATGTGCCATATTTATATGGTCTCCTTCTCTCTTTTTCTTTTCCTAACAAGATAATAAATTCAGTTCTTCAACAACCGTTCTGGTTCTTTTCTCCCCAAGCTGTTCAGGTTCCTGTCTGTGAATAATAATTGCTTTTTAAAGCAGTTGTGTGTGCAGTGGAGGGCAATGCATTTGTGTCTGGAGAATTCAAAGTTTTCAAATAATTAGATTGAGAGAGGGATCTTGTCTTATTTGTATGTCCGTAAAGTGCTGTTATTCTATTCTGCACAGCGCCGTAAGTCATTCTAGCATCTGAGTTCCTTCTGGCACTGCAGTATGCAGTGTGCTTAGTGTTTTGTGGTCCCTGAATTCCTCTAGACCAAAAGCAGAGCCAGAGATTGCATATCCTCTGTTTTTCCAACTACCCGAGGAAGTAGTGAGCACACTTTGTATTTGATACTAGCACCTGAGCTTGGGAACATCAGAGTTATAAAACCTACTTTACATTCATTGGCTTTACAATACTCTATGTTTCCTTGGAGCTCAGAGAATCCCAGTTTTGCAAACGATTTGGACATCCTCTGAGATTTTAATGCAATTTAGCTTTCCCTGGAAAAAAATAATGATATCTTTGGGTGTTTTAAGGACTGCTACTTCCAACTAGATGAGTTAATCTGCTAATAACTATGTGCCTAGAGTATGGTGATTCAAAATTTGCAGGTTTATGTACAAAACTATTTTTTTGCTGAGGAAGCAAAGTATAACGAGCTCTGAGAGCTGCCGGCTAGTGTCTGCAGCTTTCACTTGTGCAGCTAAAAAATGAATTCCTCTGTAAATGTGAGCAGCTCCATAGGAATCTTTTTAATATGTGTAAAATAGGATGTGCATAGCAATAGCAAATGCACTGATACCACAGTGCAAACACTTTGGAGCAAGAAAACAATGATGTTTTTCACACTGTTTTATTTCTTTCAACCAACTCAAGTGCGGCATCAAAAATGGTATCAAAGACTAGCTTTGGATTCTTGAAAAGTCCCTGTACTGCAACAGTGGGAAGGAAATAATGGCCCTGTGCATTACGTTTTGCTGTGCTTTGTGTAAGTGAGGCCTTTGAGACTTGTCATGGGTTATTGACTATTTGGAGAGAACAAAATCGTTCTGCAATGATTGCTTGCATCAAGAAGTCGTCATGCTGATGTTCTTATCAGGGCACGTTGCCAGGGCAGGAAGGCACTTCAGAGACTGCTAACTGACAAGTTACCGTGCTTGGGTAGTCAATTGCCCAGTTTTACTGGGCCTCCTCGTGCAAAAGCTTCAATGACGCAGCTCTTGCATTTCGACTGCAGTTCACCCGCCGTCCAGCTGCAGCATGGTGTACCTGCCGGTGGGACGCGGGTACATCATGCTGCAGGACGCTGCCGCTCCCGCCTCAGTGCTCGCTGGACACTCCTCATCCTGGTGAAAGCTGTAGGTCAGGACTGTCGAGACTGGAACATGACACTTTGCAAAAATATTCATTGCAAATGTAACTTTGATATCAAACATTGAGATAGGTTTGCAGTCTGTCTTCTCCTGTTAAGCTTTGGGCAATGATGACTCTTTGAAGCTTTTAGTTGCTGAGGTTGTGCAGAAGCCCAGCCTCTCAATGACTGTCATATAGCCTATTGGCACTTGTAGACTGTGCCTTCTTTATTTTGTTTACTTTATTGCTTCTGCTGTTTTCTCATAGAATTTCATAGGCATGCACTGTACTGGCTGAATCATTTTTAAGTATGTGATGTATCTTCTACAGTATCCTAGTTCTTCAAAAACATCTTGGTAAACTTCCAGCAGTTTCACTTCAGGTGTTCTTGCACTGTGAGCAGCCTTAGACACTTTTCAATATTCTTACTTTCTTATTCCACTTACCTGCAGGATGTGATTGCCTTCTGGCTGATCAGTCTTTGAGCAGAAAAAGAAGAAAAGGGAAAGCAGTGTAACATCCAGGCTTTTTACTCTGTCTGCCCATATATTATTCTCTGTCACTAGGCGAAGCAGAGCTCGTTTAGTTCGCAGGCATAGCATTCCCTCTATACAAGAGCTCTTTTTGTTATCTGGAGCGCCTTAATTTTTTACCATTCTTTGAACACGAACTATGAAAATTGTCCCTTTTCTTCTTTTCCTACCTTGAGAATCCCAATTATAAATTGTGGGAGGGTCATGATCAAGATGGACAGAATACAAGATGTTGCATTATAAAGGTTTTACTGACACTCATTTGGGATGACCTACATAAGTCACTGGTCATGTTAATGCTTTAGAAAATTAGAAGGAATTAATTTATAAATAAAATTAATGGAAAAAAATGACCATGAATTTTAATAGAAGTGTAATATTAACAGGAATGGAACTCATTAAACTTTGAAATATGAGGCAGCCTCTTCATCCACTAGACTCCACAGCTATGATTATAACTGATGGAGATTCAGAGGTATTAAACTGGCTGCATGAAGGCTTTCTATCTGGCCCATGAATAGCATAAAAGTAAGGGTAAAGGAGGGAGATAGTTGCAGGGGAATAGCAAAGAAAATCAAGAGTGAAGGTAAAAAATATTGAGCTTATACCATGCCTGTTCTCAAGTTCATGGTGAGTTACAGTGTTCATCATCTGCACTGCCTGGGGATGTGGTTTTCCCAGTAAGAAAGCTGGAAGAATTTTTCTCACCTCTTGCATCCTTGCTTGTGTGTTTTCCCCAGTTAAAGTATTTTTTCTGCTCTGAGCATGCATGTTTTTCCTCTCTCCTGCCCCATAAGGAACAGCCTCAGTGCAGCCTGCTGCTCCCCTCTGGCTACAAAGGCTTCACACCACTGATTGTGGGCAGAGAAGTAGCACCTTCTTCAGTTTGGTTTGCTTCAGACTGAACCGCAGCTCTGTGCCTTGTACCTCTTAATTTCTCTTGGTTTCTTTCCTGCCAGGCAATGCTAGGGTGTCCTCTGAATACCTGATTATAATTTTTCAAAAATGTTTTCCTTGGTAATAGCATTCCTCTATTAGGCTGATGCTAACCAATACATGCGACTGAAATGCATGTGCGTATATTATCTCTTTGCCAATAATTCTCTCTTTTTTTTTTTTTTTTTAAATTAAAGCTCATCTATGTTTTGCCAATTTCTTCAACTTGATATCTGAAGTCAGTTTCTTTTCTACTTGTGCTTTTCTTGTATGTCTGATTGGTGCTTAGTTCTGGTTCACTTAATATGCATTTATACACCTTACTTACTTTTCAATTGAACTTTTACCCGTCACGGGCTGAGAGGCAAGTTATATTGCCTGGCCTCAGTTAATTACCAGTGCCATTATTTTTTTATTTGCGGTACCTGAGCAAGCAGGAGAACAGCAGGTTAGGTCATATTTGCAGAGAGATCACGACTCAATTAGTGCTTATGAGTAAAAAAGGAAAAAAGAAATAATTAAGGGTATGGCAGTAACAGCATTATAGGCCTGCCTAAGTGCTAAGGAACCTGCTCCAAATAGAAGCCCAATAAAAGAACGAAGGATTAAAAAGAATGTGTATAAAGCCTGAATGCAACAGGGAATTTGTGTGAGAGACTCTTCACACAGAGGAATTGGAGGAGCTTGTTAGAGCAGGGAACAACATCTTGGCTCTGGTTTTGCAAAATCAATGGACCCAAATGCCTTGGCTTTGGAGGGCTTGCTGCATGGCTAGTTTAATTGCGGTTGCGAAGGCAGAAATAAAAAGCACTAGACATTCAAGATCATCCCTGTCCATTACAATCAGAAAGGCCCAAAGGTGTCAGTTTTGCTTGTAAGATCTGCTGTCTCTCACTAGGAAAACCTAGGTTTTTTCCCTTTAGGTTCAGCTATGCTTCTGCTACCTCCAGCAATTTATGGTTATACTAATTCACATTATTGTTAACTACTTGCCTCAAAAAGTGCCGAACTGCAAACTCAAAACTGAACAGATCATTGCATGGGATTGGAATAATTGGTAATTTTTGTTTTCACTGAAAGTGCTTATAATCCAATGGCGCTGACAGTCTGAACTCTGATGTAAAGCTAGCTATAGGCAGAGAGGTGCAGCTCCCCTCGAAGCAGGAGAGCCACGGCAGTTGGAGCCAGCCGAAAAGATAGCTTTTTGGGTTACAGGTCCTTTCCTGAAAACTAACTAGCGGAACATCACATATGTTCGATTTGTTAGCTTGGTGAAATCTTTCTGAATGAAGTGGCAGTTAAAGGATTTTTAAAGCAATTCTGGGGAAGAAATTGTTGTATAGTAGCAGGGATATGCCATGAAAGGTTCTCTGACTTTTAAAATGTAAGGTCCAAATGTGTGCCCTTGAAAGCAGTGTGCTGATTTCAGTGAGAGCGGGAGCTCTCACCATCACTGTGTCAGCAGCTCCAACCAGTGCCTGGAGCTGCAGAGATGGAGCCACAGGCTGCGTGCCCTGAAAAATCCTCCAAGGATCACCCAAACCCACAAAACATGTAAGACCGCAGGGTAAAAATTAATAAATAAATAAATAAATAACCCCAACCCCCTGTAGATTTCCTTTTCCACTGAAGAGGCCGCTCTGGCTTGTCCTTTGCTTTCAGGCTGAGAGGAAACAGCCCCTTGGCTGTGGCTTGCTCCTCCCCACACTGCGTATGTGGCTTCCAAGTTTGTCAGCTTGCTCTCTCGTTGGGGCAGCCCGTCTCCTTGTGCAACATACAGCTGCTTGCCTTTCCTACAGGCTGCTGGTGGGGAAGATAAGACGTCTGGCACGAAGGGAATCCAACCACTCTTAGACCTGGGTGCCTTCGGTTCACTGCTTTGTGGCACTGTTTCACCATTCCTTTTTAGTTTTTCATAAAACTTCTGCACAGCCCCTGTGATGTGAGTTTGAGTAATCAGGCTGGCAGCAATATGCAAGTGGACAGGGAAGCCAAATTGTATATCTAGTGTAGTAAAACATAATACTGACATCACCTCAATCTGTGGCAATGACTCGGTGGTGATTTCTTTCAAGCATGGATACATTACAGTGACAGAGTGTAGTTGTGGGTTTTTTTTCCTCTGTGTGTGCGCACGTGCAAGAAGATCATCTGAAAAGGCAGATGATGCCTAATGTGATTTTGTTTTTGCTGAGTGACAGATCCCTCCAATGATAAGACCCTAGAGAAAGATAATTCTGCAGTGGAGAATGGCCACTCTGCTGTTGCCATTTGAATATACCAGTGCCAAGATACTGATAGCTCACAATGCCAAGTAGAATCCATAGGATAGCTCGTTACCTAGCTTACCTACTGGGACATGTGCAGTTTGGTATTGTGGTGTTCTGCTCTAGCACTGCCATGAAGCAGGGGTTACTATTTTGAGAAAAACGAAATTTTTGTGCAGCCAAATACAGGTAATTAGCATGTGAACTTTTTCTGTGGGGCAAGAGTGTCCAGTAACCCAGAGGACCTGTGAAAGTTTGTGCAAAGGAAGGATTGACAAATAATTTTTTTTTTTTTTTTGGTGACGGGGGTATGTGTGTGTTTAAAATTGCATGTGTGTCTTTTCAAGTGTTTGCAGATATTTTCAGAATCTGGAAAACTGATTAGGAAGCACGTTCCTTCACAGAGCCTGCGATCCTTCGTCAGGTGAGCTCAGCGCAAGCTTAACCAGCTGAGGGCGGCAGTGGCTGCGCTCAGTGCAGCTACTTCATGTGGATCTAAACAGGCCTGAGGGTTTGATTAAATTTGCTTTTCTTATAGAAACATTGGCACCAATCTCTTCCTTTGATGGCTAAAACAAGTGGACTAACCATACACAGAATTAGCCGCTGCTCAATGTAGGACTTGGAGCAGAGGGTAGGTTATTTTCTTAAAGGTAATAGTCCTGAGTCAGTGGGTGCCAAGTGTCATCTTTCCTCTGATACATATTTTATTGGATGAGGATAAAGAGTTTTGCTCACCGTGTGTGGGAAATAGAGTAGAAAGTTGTCTAGCAAGAGTGCGGAAAAGTGCATTTCCTCATTGTTAAATGCGCAGCAGGGTGCTCTTAGGCCTCTTTGGTAGAGGCGAAGTATTAAAACTAAAGAGCAGAGGAGGAGTATTGGTGTGCCAGAGCCACGGTACGCATGATAGACAGCCCTGTCAGAAACATTTGCTGGTGGAAATCCAGGTAAGGAGATGGGAGATGCTGTGTTTCCCGGTGCCCCAGAAGAGCAGGAGCCCGTTGACCTTCAGGGGCAGGTTGCCAGGCCAGTTGTGCCCCTGAGCTGCAGCTTAAGAGCGGGAGATGAATGACTTGGAGGGACTGGGTAGGTCAGTTGGCTTTTGTAACTTGTACTTGGGGTTGTGCTAAGGGTATGTTCGTGACCAGAGCATTAGGGGTTAATAAGGCACTGAGAGATGTTTTAACATATAGTTAATTAGTTATCATGCAGGCTGATTGATTGCCTATCTGTTAAATCTTCTGTTGATGGACTTATAAAACGTATGACTCATCCGTAAAACAGTTATAACAGCTCTAAGTCATTTAAGAAACCTTATAATTCATTTATGAACCTATTCTTTAGAGTAAAGCAGGAGTGATCTTCATCTTCATGCCCTCTATTTTTAAATTACACATACAATGACAGCACCTCATGTGAGGATGTCTACCATGCTGGGCAGTTAAATAGAAAGGATCCCATGTGTTTCATAGTGGCTATTTATTTTCCTCTCCAAGTTTTGGTCCTTGTCTTTTTGAAAGTTATCACACTGCCTTTAAAGATGCTCTACAAGGTCTGTTGCAAACCCCTGTGTAGCTATTGGAGCTGATGGGGACACGGCCATTTGCTCCATCGGTGGGAAGTAGTGCATTTTGGACTGTTACACCCTGGTGAGAACCAAAGTGTGTCTGCCAAATGCCAGGTGGTCCGTCCCAGCGGAAGCCGGTGGGGTTCTCAGTGGCTTATGAGGAATAAAATAAGCCCTTGGCCAACACTGTTTTGGTTTGATGGAGTCGTGGGTAGCCTGGTTTCACCGGGTGGTCCTTCAGAGCTATGCCTATTTGTGACGCTGAGGAATGGGTCTAGGGAGCTGGAAATCTGGGCGTGAAACGAGTTTCCAAACCCTCTTTTTTGCCAGTAAAACCTTCTCTGTCTGAAAGGGTGAGGGCTTTGCCAGCTTTAGGCCATCCTGTGATTTCCCCGCTTTTGAAGAGACCCTGTGGAGGACTTGCAGACCCTTTTGCCTGCCTTGGAAGCTGTGCAGCCAGGCTGGCAGTGTAATTCTGGCTATTTTTATGGCCACGGTTTGTGGCACAATTTAGCTTTTCGTTCGCACACCGGGACTTCTCATCTCCAAGAGAGCTGCCAGGTGGTGCGGCCGCTGGGTGTCCCGCAGGGGCAGTGGGCACAGGGCTCTGCGGTGGGAGTGAGGGGGAAACTTCCTGACAAGTTTCCCTTTTCCCCTTTCCCCTCTCCCTTTTCCT
>KL274949.1:20155-45938 GCA_000699545.1 Podiceps cristatus
AACCACCAGGGCGTTTTTTTTTTTTTTTTTTTTTTTTTTAATGAAATTTTAAAATGCTTCCCTCCCACTCCTTTACTTTTGGTATTGGCCTCTTGGAAATCGGAAGTTGAAATCTGTTTCCTCCCTCAGTTTTTTTTTTCTTTTTTTCCTTTTTCCTTTTTCCTTTTTCCTTTTTCTTTTTTCCCTTTTTTTCCTTTTTCCTTTTTCCTTTTTCTTTTTTCCCTTATATTGCTTGAGCATTTGATGGCTGCTTTTTACAGGCAGCATGTAAGTTCATGAAATGAAAGAAGCAAAGCAACAAACTGTACTATACTGAGGCAGGGAGGATGGTAATACATTTTACAGAAAGGCTTTGCAGGCTTCAGACACAGACAGGAAAGGAAGGACACTATAGGCAATATTAGCATGGACTGCATCCCGTAAATACCTCTGTGCCACTCTAGCACAGATGTGGGTTGTCAATAAGCAGCTGGTGGCAGACAATGAAGTCTATAGACCCTATGTAATTCCATGCAAGTTTCTATGCGGAGTGACAAAGATGTTTATAGCTGCTGCAGTGCCTCATGTCTTGTACATCTCTCAGGAGGTTATTCACATAGGTCTGCCCTCTGTCCTGAAGACCTTGTTCACTTGCAGATCAATTAAGAGTTCTAAATGAAATGTGTCTCATTATGGCACATACTACAGTACGCCTTGGGACATGTTGTCATGAAGGCTGGACATCAGAACGCTGGTCCAACAAACGATGCCAATTTCTCTCCGTGTCCCGTTTGTGCAGTGGGGTGTGATGTCATGCAGCTGTCTGGAGGTGACGCTGACTCAGCTTGGGCTTCTTGGCACTATGTCCCTGAAACCCATCGCCTCTCAGGATGCATTAGCACCATAAAGTGGGCTCTGAGCCTGTGCTTGTCTTATTTCTCTTCCCACGCGCCCTTCCCTCCTGTCAAGAGATTAACTTTACGTATGAGATACTAAGAAAATCAGTCCCTTCTGTTGTAACAAAAAACTGACTCCAGTAGTCCTGGTTAGTTTTGCTGGCTTTGGGGAATTCATCACAGAATTCAAGCAATTTGTGTGTTTTCATTAAAAAAACACAGTTTCCTAAAAAAGGAGATCAGCTTTTCAATTATTTAGAGAGGCAAAATTTTCATGGCTGGGAGCTCCGGGACGTGAGCTCCAAAGTTCCTGGTGTTAGTGGCAAATTGTTAAAAAAAAAAGCAATTTTTTCTTAAAAGAAAAACCTATTACGATGAAGCAAAGAAAGTTTAATAATTTGGGGATAGCTGACTTGTGGTTTTTTTGAATGCTTATAACTGGTATAACTGTTCCCCCCTACAAAAGCAATCACAGGGGTACAGCAGGATTAACCGTCCTTCATGTCTCCTTCTAATTTCAGTATGATTTACCCTTCATCTGGATACTTGGTATTAATGACACTAAAAATATAAATCAATGATTTTTTGTTGGGTTTGTGCAACTTTTAGCTTCATTATTGAACACTTGCCAGAGAGGGGCTTCTGGAAATATTCAAATTAGCAAACACAGGTATAAGAATAGGGGACCCTTTTTCTCTCGGCCCATGGCTTTGCACGACTGTCTAACCTCCTCTCCTGCATCAGAAATTCCAGCATGAAGTAGCTGCTGCAGCCATCGCTTTCTGTTCACCCTCAAGTCTTTGTTCAGGCATTTCTAACATGGTCCTTACTTCACTGTCTGCCCCTTTTCCTCTTCGGCTAAAAGGATGTGAAGTGGGATCAATGCTTTCCTATTATTTTTTGTCCTGTCCTCGTGTTCTGGATGTGCTCTTTGCAGGGATAAACTGAATATCCTCACAGCCGAATACCTCCAGCTTAACTCCTCTGATTCCCAGCCCTTTTAAATAGTCTTTTCTGTGTGATGTGCCCCAGACCTCACGGTCATAGAATCATAGAATCATAGAACGTTTTGGGTTGGAAGGGACCACTAGCGGTCATCTAGTCCAACCCCCCTGCAGTGAGCAGGGACACCACTACCTAGGTCAGGTTGCTCAGAGCCCCGTCGCACAGCAGCTTCCCCCCTGCTTCCTGCCACTCTGGGATCTGCGCACTCCCCAGCCCTGAGACGCTGTGTTCTCCCTCTTCATGTGAGCTGCGCTGGCTCTTAATACGAGTCCACCTGCATGTCACAGTCGTGTGCCCTTGTGCGTTGGCTGACCCGCTGCGTGGGTCCCACAGGTCTGCACAAAGCAACAGGGAGAGGCTGGTTGCACCCGGTGACAGTCTGGGATACGTGCAGCCTCCATGGGGTCTCGGTTCATGATCAGATGCATTTTGACCCTCTGTGATGCTGGTCTTTCTAGATGGAGCCCATCCTCTCCAGCACAAGCCTCAGGAATTAATTACCCTTTGCCAGGGCTATCATGGATGCAAAGCAGCTGTCATTCACCGTGAACTCTGCCTTGCCTGTCCCCTGCACATGACCCCCTTATCAGCCGTGCTTGAGGCAGCTCAGCACCGAGCGGGACCCTGAGCAAAGCTCAAACAAAGAGAGAAGCCCTGAAGGCAGAACCTTCCAGCCACAAAAATCTCCCTTTATAAACCCAGCTTTTCCAAACACCTTAAAAATGTCACGGGGCTCCACAAACGCTGCTGCAATGTGTCAACCCCGATTGCTTATTGCAAGGAAAACAAAGCTGCTCCCGTTTACAGAGTGATGCCGTTGGAGCTGTTGTAGGGTCAGCGTGGACTTCATCAGCCACGTGGAACACCAGGGAAGTCAAAAGGGATGAGGGGGGCAGGAGGTGCAGTGGTGCAGTTGGCTCACCAGAACTTGCATTAGAGCCCGACCGTACTGCGGCTCCTGATCCCTTGCCTCATTTTCCATGAAGAGAGGCACTCCAGCTTTTATAATGTATTGATTAGCAGGGAAAATAACGTGCATGGCCATGCTGCCTGTAGGCTCTGTCTGCGAAACTTTCCAGCCAAAACTAGGTCAGGTTTAAAAGCCTAATGTGTGCACTGAAGCGCAAAGGCAGTGAGAGAGATGACTTGTTCCCAGTAATGATATTTTAAACAAATGGAAAGAGATGGCATTCTGTTTGTTTAATGGCTGCAAGCTGATCGGATATTTCTCTACAGCCGTGTTTTGCTTTTAGACGCTATCACAGTATTTACTTGCAGAGACAGGACAATGAGTTGCAGGCAGGGGCTGGCAGGGAGGATGCTACAGCAGAAGTAGCTAAATAGTGTAATTTTTCTTCTTACAATTCTGATATATTGCAGTAGCCATTATCCACACACAAAATGAGAGATGCTCCCTTGGCCTTACATGCAGAGTAGCTAAGATGGAGGAAACCATTATCTCTGTTTTGTGTACCTGATACTAATAGCATAAATTACTTGCCACAGGTCTAAAGAAAGTCTTTGTCACAAGTATGTACAAAACCAGTGCGATGTTCTTGCGTCTTGTCTTCAGTACAAACACCTTTTACCTAAAAGAGAGGTTGGCCACCTTGTTTTTGACACATGTCAGTTTGAGCAGCAGAGGTGTTGGTAACTGATGCTGTCAGCAGGTGTATCCACCAGCAGCGGCAGCTCTCACTCACCTCCTGTCTGGGCTGCATGCCCTTGTGAAGCAGCGTGCGCAGCACTGCAGGTACCCAACCCAGCAATTTGGGTTCCTCTGAGATTTTACTTTTCACTAGTGTCTCTTGCACTGCTGTCTCAGTGAAAACTCTCTTCATCCCTGTTGGAGATGTGCAGTCAGAAGTGAGGATGTCCTCAGCAGTCCCCTGGGCACCTCTGGCCCCTGTGGATACCTCCTGTGTGGCCCAGAGCTGATGGCCTGGGGAGAGGGAAACACTCTTCCAGGGGCCAACTCTTCTGCTTCTGAGAAGGGTGTCTAAGGTAATATGGTTTTCTTGCTGACTAATCCTCCCCTGTCTCTATTGTCTATAGAAAGAGCTTAGCTTAGACATTTTAGATCTATTCTACTTTTTTTCTGGAAAAATGGGATCTACTGTTTTATTGGTCTCAAATCCTGCTGGGTTGCAGCAAGACACTCAACTGATTTTTCTTTAGCAATAGTATTAACATATAATACTCTAAGGGCTACTGATAACAGAGTCACCATACACATTCAGGATGCTGTGCTGCTTCAGTAATTCATATTTTCTGGGTGCTTTGATGTTTTTGGAGAGAAGGTCTGACAAAGAAGTAAAATATTGTGACTACAGCTGATAAAGTGAGGCAAAGGGAATGGATTAGGATCTGGCATTTTGCTCAAGTCTATTCCAGGAAAGCTTTAAGAGAGCCTGCATCACTACGATCTCTGACTGACTTCCAGTAGTGTCTTAAGAGATGCTACCAACATCTGCTACTTGTGAGTTATCCTTCTTTTCCTCTTTTCCCAAAGCTAGAAGAGTATGTGCTTTTTGAAAAGAAATATGCAGCTTTATATCCTATCTAGCATATGCCTGGGGCCGTAGAATGCTTAGCAGTCTGCTTAAATAAATACTAAAACTCTTCACATTATTATGCTACTTTGGAGTGGGTAGCAACGATTGTTATCCCTGTGGTATTTCGAGTGGAAAGACACAGCAGAGAGAGACCTTGAAAATGCATCATACTCGCATGCAGCATCAACTTCAGAGTAAAAACCAGACCCCAAGTCTTGTAGTACCTTGGTGTTGCTTGTTAGGGATGAGCTGGGAAAGTACACGTGGCAATATGTGGCTTATACAGGCCTATGGCTGTTCACCAAAGTGTTGGTGGGAGATCCCTTGCTTTCTGTGAGCCCACTTCTAAAAATATGATACTGGGATCATGGGGAAAGGTTTCCAGCCTTCCCTTCTCCTTCACCAGACATGTTACTGGGATGGCTGCTGCACTGGTTTATACAGTCTAGCTCTATCTCTAAGCATGTAGAAGAAAAGAAGGTGATCAGGAGTAGTAAACATGGATTCACCAAGGGGAAATCATGCTTAACCAATCTGGTAGCCTTCTACAATGGCACGACTGGATGTTGTCTGCCTTGACTTCAGCAAGGCTTTTGACACTGTCTCCCATAACATCCTCATAGGTGAGCTCAGGAAGTGTGGGTTAGATGAGTGGGCAGTAAGGTGGATTGGGAACTGGCTGAACGGCAGAGCTCAGAGGGTTATGATCAGAGTGGCGCAGAGTCTCGTTGGAGGCCTGTGGCTAGTGCTGTCCCCAGGGGTCAGTACTGCGCCCAGTCTTGTTCAATTTATTCATCAATGACCTGGATGAAGGGACAGAGTGTGCCTTCAGCAAGTTTGCTGGTGGTACGAAACTGGGAGGACTGGCTGATACCCCAGAAGGCCGTGCTGCCTTTCAGCGAGACCTGGATGGGCTGGAGTGTTGGGTGGAGAGGAACCTCATGAGGTTCAACACGGGCAAGTGCAGGGTCCTGCACCTGGGGAGGAATAACCCCATGCACCAGTACAGGCTCGAGGCTGACCTCCTGGAAAGCAGCTCTGTGGGGAAGGACCTGGGGGTCCTGGTGGGTGACAAACTAACCATGATCCGGCCATGTGCCCTTGCAGCTGGGAAGGCTGATGGCACCCTGGGGTGCATTAAGAAGAGCGTGGGCAGCAGGTCAAGGGAGTTTATTCCCCCTCTCTGCTCTGCCCTGGTGACGCCCCGTCTGGAGTGCTGTGTCCAGCTCTGAGCTCCCCAGTTCAAGAACAGATGAGAGTCCAGCAGAGGCTACAAAGATGACGAGGGGACTGGAGCATCTCTCCTACGGGGAAAGGCTGAGGGAGCTGGGGCTGTTCAGGCTGAGGAAGATTGAGAGGGGACCTCAGCAATGCCTATAAATATCTCAGGGGCAGGTGTCAAGAGGATGGGGCCAGACCCTTTTCCGTGGTGCCCAGCGACAGGACAAGGGGCAATAGGCACAAGGGGGAACACAGGAAGTTCTGTCTGAATGTGAGGAAAAACTTCTGTGCTGTGCGGGGGACCGAGCCCTGGCCCAGGCTGCCCAGAGAGTGAGAGGGGACCTCAGCAATGCCTATAAATATCTCAGGGGCAGGTGTCAAGAGGATGGGGCCAGACCCTTTTCCGTGGTGCCCAGCGACAGGACAAGGGGCAATAGGCACAAGGGGGAACACAGGAAGTTCTGTCTGAATGTGAGGAAAAACTTCTGTGCTGTGCGGGGGACCGAGCCCTGGCCCAGGCTGCCCAGAGAGGTGTGGGGTCTCCTGCTCTGGAGATATTCAAACCTGCCTGGACACGTTCCTGTGCAGCCTGCGCTGGGTGACCCTGCTCTAGCAGGGGGTGGACTAGAGGGTCTCCAGAGGTCCCTTCTGACCCCCACCGTTCTGTGATTCTGTGATCTGTGGGATGGAGTCATTTTCCTTACTGACATGAGTTTCTCTTGTGCCAACCTGCAAATGAAGTCGGGGCTGACAAGGCACTGAGCCTAGCCCCCATCAGAAGATGCTGACAGAAAATGCTTGGTCTTGTTCTAAGCAAAGCCAATAGTTTACCATATCTTTCAATGTACTGTTAATTTATCAAGCAGATCCATGAGATGGCAGAAATTTTTCAGGGAAGATGAAGGAGGTGCAGTATCTTATAAATTGGTCAGTTTGGAGCTCTCACTGTGAGTGATGTTTCTGAAATGCTAACATCATCTCTAATTTCTCAAAATTACACATAATTTACATTGTGGTTGTTTACTACTCTAACAGTTTAGGAAAACACTTTACAATTAACTCTGGATTATAAGATATAATAAGAGCTTTCACACATTTTTATCATACTCATCTGTTTTGGGTTGTAAATGCTGCATTGACTTTTGACTTGAGTGGTTGGACAGCTGGCTGAATAGTAGTAGAAGAGTTTCAAATATACAGGAATCATGAAATGAAGTTTCCTTGGATTAGTAGGAGAGATAATTTTCTGGTGCAGGACCATATTTCTCATTTAACCCATAGATTTGTTTATATTATCAGTTAAAAAACCCACAAACTTTTAAATTCCATTGCCCACCTGCCATATATGCCATAGACCTAATTTACAAAGTCATAGGAAGAGGTCTGCTTAAATCAACAGCCTGCTGGGACAGATTACCATTTCTACAGTTATTTCCTCTGAAATCCTAGTCATTTTTTGAACTTCTGTGTGCTTCCATTTATTTGTCTGTAAAAAAACCCCTATGATTATTTTGTACCAGTTATGAGGGCTTTACTTAACTGAGGTTTGCAGAACACTTTGCAATTTCAGGACAAGAGCATACAGTCTAAAGGCAGAATATTCATGTTTTTCCTTACTTCTACAGGATATTTTAAATGCAAGACACTTCTCTATGGACAGTAGGCACAAAATTGAGCCTGTTGAATGTACATGTCTCAACTAGTTAGTTTTCTTTCTGTGAACAGGGCTCCCAGCTGAAAGTAAACAAGAATTTTCTAAAGTGAAAGGATGCTCCAAGTTTGGAAGAGGTCATATGCAGGCTGGGACTCTGCTTCTCTTACTTGATTGCTTTTTACCTCTTTTTTTTCTACCTTTCCACCCGTGATACCTATGACTTTACAGAATAGTTGATTGAGGTCCTTCGAAAAGAAATGGGCTTTCTGGACAGGTTGTCTCCCTTTGACTGCTCCAAGAAGACTCCATGCAAAAATAAAACCGAATAAGCCCAAACAACTCATCCTGTGTTAGCACTACTGCTTGGGAAAAGAGCAACTTTTCTCCTCTGAGCTTGGAAACACTTGTCCTGTAAGTTCATGGCGATACATGTTGCATCTCAGGAAGGCAACTTGAAGGTTATGAGGCTGTAAAAATTCTCCTATTCTGAACTACATCCCAGGCTATCCAGGGGCAAATACCTCCACACCTGAAAGAAAAAGAAGATTCTTGTGTTCCCTGATTTCTCAGTCATAACTGATTTGAATGAGGACCAGGTTAAAGAAATCTGTGGCCCTTAGAGATCCACTGGGGACCAGAAGTGGCTCCGATGCTCTGCAGTGATCATGGCAGTGAATCCTCTTCTCATTGTAAGGGAGGAACAAGAGGTGCAGAGAGGTTTCGCTGTACCTATACCTATAATACCGGCAGCAATGAGAGCGGGAGCAAGAGGGAGGACAGGGTCCCTTGGGCATGGGCTATCTTCACTACTGGTTTCATGAGGATCTCTCTTTCCTTTCCTTTGTCCTTCCCACCTGGGAGGGGTGGCCCTTGTGTTGAAGGACTGGTGTCAGTGGAGCTCAAGAGCATTACGCTGTGCTGGGAAGAATGGGGCACTGCACGCTGCTCCAGACTCTCTGCGTGCTAGACTTGGTGGAAAAGGCAAAATCTCCTATTCTACACTTATCATGGTACTCTAGTGCTGAGGAGGATCGTGTTGTACTCTGAGTTACCCATGTTTCCTTAGCAGCATGAACGTCTGGAAATAATAAGCCTTTAACTTCTCAAGTCCCACGATGAGTCTGGAACTTTTACCTTTCCCACAAAAGAGGAACAAAATCTGATTCCCTATTGTGATAGACGTCATTATTATTATTATTTGTTATATTGCATGGAAAGCACTTCTGTCTCTACTATTAAATGTTGTAGTTCATACACCTTTCAGAAAAAAATTACAGGATCAGTCATCATGGGACTGGCCTATAGATATTAAGATGCTAGTTTTAAAATTCATGTTCCCCAAGAGGGCCATTCCTTAACGGTGGGCTTAATAACAAATGAGGTCTGAAAATGGTATTCAGTGTACTGTCTTCTACATCAGCTCTTAAAAAAAAAACACATGATTTTTTAAAGTCATTATAAAGTGACTCTCTTCCACCTCCTTTACCATCTTACTCTAACGTCTCTTTGGCAATACAGCATCAACATTGCACTGCTGTTTCTGCTCAGAGCCAGTGATGCAGGTGGCCTGATCTGCCACCTCTGAGGCCAACAGTAAAATATCTTGCATGTCAGCGGGGGCAGGATCTTTAGAAGTTTGATATAGGAAAGCAAAACTGAAAATTTGTCCCCAAAGCTTTGGTTTGGCAGTGAGAGACTCCCCAGCCCTTACTGCTTTCCTTGGATCATAGTTCTGACTCTACCTCAGGTTCGTTACTGTCCCTGCTAATTTTCCTCTGTTTAAAGAGGATGCACTGATACAGATCAAGAAGGACATGGAGGTGCTTGAGCGTGTCCAGAGAAGGGCGACGAAGCTGGTGAGGGGCCTGGAGAACAGGTCCTACGAGGAGCGGCTGAGGGAGCTGGGCTTGTTCAGCCTGGAGAAGAGGAGGCTCAGGGGCGACCTTATCGCTCTCTACAGGTACCTTAAAAGAGGCTGTAGTGAGGTGGAGGTTGGCCTGTTTTCCCACGTGCCTGGTGACAGGACGAGGGGGAATGGGCTTAAGTTGCACCAGGGGAGTTTTAGGTTAGATGTTAGGAAGAACTTCTTTACTGAAAGGGTTGTTAGACATTGGAACAGGCTGCCCAGGGAGGTGGTGGAGTCACCATCCCTGGAGGTCTTTAAAAGACGTTTAGATGTAGAGCTTAGGGATATGGTTTAGTGGGGACTGTTAGTGTTAGGTTAGAGGTTGGACTCGATGATCTTGAGGTCTCTTCCAACCTAGAAATCCTGTGATCCTGTGATCCTGTGAGATTATTACTCTGTTACAGTCCAGATGAGAGGCAAATCACTGACCTCTATGCACGAGAACGAATCCCTTAGGTGACACAGCTGTTTTGTAGCAGTGGCTCTCTTGGAGCACTCCAATGGCATATGCATTGCCCTGAGAGGGACCAGGCACTATGCATGAAAGGTAGCTCCTCTTCTGAGCACTGCAGATCTCAGCGGGCACAAATTAGGATGTTTTAGACAGACCCACTCCCTGTTTACACCAGTTGCATGGGTAGAGAATACATTAAAGGCTATTTCTTGAGCAGGATGCAATGGGCTGCCTTGCACCCTGACAGGCAGGAGGAGGGAGAGCAGCAACATATTTAGCTTACAACAGTAGGGATTTCCTCACGTGCCATCCTCACTTGTTATTGGACACACCTTCTCTCCTGGGTTTGGTCTAACTGGCAGCTAAGCTAGCATAAAACAAAGTGATCACATCTGACAGCACCTTGGTAATAAGGCCCTGGCAGCACAAAGGCAAAAGCAACTGCATCTCCTCAACTTTGTCCAGGTCAGAACTTTCATGGAGTCTGTAAGGTATCATTTGTGATTCTTTTATGTGCCTTATTTCTCTTAGTAATGGCCAGGACAGGTAAGATGTGGCGCATGTGCAGGGTAGACCTCTGGGATCCATCTGTCTCTCCAGTTTGATGGTTCCTGGGAGCTGTGGTGAGGCAACAGGCGATGAAGCAGGTTCTAGTTTGTGCTATATGACAAAATCCAGGCATGGCCTAGTAAATCATATTTCAAGGTGACTGAAATATACTTTCTGGTTCCCCTAAGGATCTGTGTCACTATTAGTTTTAATGAATGGTCTAAAAGGACATTGTAGGCAGCAAATGTGATGGTGGCATAAAATGATTAAGAGCAATAAAAGCTGGAGGAGAAATGACAAAATCAAGAGAGACCTCATAAAGCTGGATAAATGGGCAATGCAGCAGCAAGTGAAATGCAGCGTTGCAAGAAAATTTACACCAGAAAGAATGATGTTAACTTTTTATGCATTCTTGAGTTCTGCATTTTGCTCTGGAAAGATCTGGGTTCTTGACAGACAGCTTAAAGAGAGCTGCTACTCAGAGCCTAGACGTGAAGACCAGTGCAGTATAAGGGGCAGCAGGTCATGCAGCCTACCTAGACAAGGCAGGGATGGGTGGTAGGAAGGGAAAAGGAAAACATCAGAGACTGTAGTGTTTGCCACGGTCAGTCATAAAACCAAATGTAGAGCAGAGGGCTTGAGAATGTTATGCCTAGGGCCAGACTCTGGACCGTGTGGGTAAATCCCCAGAGTCCAGGCCATTAACTGAGAGAGAAGCATATTTAGAGGGCCATAGCATCATACAGATGGCCAAGACAGGGGGAACGAATCACTGTCTAGCTCTGCTAGGTAGAGAGAGAGCTTAGATGAGTTGCTTAGGCAATATGCTCAGTTATTAAGTGGCTGGAATTAGTAAAATGACTTTCACCCTTTGTTATTTTTTCCTCTGAACCATTTATTTTCAGCTCACAGCCGAGTCTAGAAGATTTGTCCCTGGATGGTAAGTCCCCCTTTTTTTTTTTTTCTTGAGAACTGGCAGCTGTGAAAAAAAGATGCCATCAGAGAAACAAAATGAAATGGATGGTGATAAAAGCCCTATGCACTCAGATCGGCCTTAGAGCACAGGGTGACTGGGGACACTGGCGAGGGCATATGGGATCTTATCCTGGCCCCTTGACATTTCTGCCCTTACACCATGGCAGTGGGTAGAGTACGGGTTCCACACAGGACCGGGGCTGTCACTTGGAGATGTCCGCTGGTGTGGCAAAGCCCAGTCCCTCCACCATGGCAGGCTGAGATCCCTGGCTGTCATGTACCAGCAGGTTTTATGTAGTGCTGCAAATGTCTATGTGCGCTGCCGGGCCTGGCCTCGAGGAGCTCCCGGGCAGGAGACTGAGGACCTGTGTGATCAGCACGTTTGTTTCACGGCCAGCCTGTGGCACCATACATCTCCTTTGGGCTTAGAGTCTTCTCCCCTCTTCTACTTCGGGCTAGGCCTGCTGAGCCCCGATGTATCAATAAATAGATCCTTTTTATATCTCATCAGTAAAAACAGAGTTCTTCAGTTTTGTTTGTGGGAGGGTGATAGATACAAGTGTTGGTTGTTTGCACAGAGATTTCACAGACTGCAAAAACACTATGTCACCTGCTTTGTAAAATGAAAAGAAAAAAAAAAAAAACCAAACCCAAAACAGGCTGCCAAGTGCCTAGTAAGCACTGGCTGGTAAGCGTCACAGCATCAAGCTGTCCGACTATTGACCAGGCTCACAAGCTGAGGCAAACTTGAAGATAATCAGATAGCCGAAGGGGGACACGTGGCTTCGGAAGACGGGTTCAGAGCCTGCTCTCCCTGCAGGCTCCCCTGTGCTGCCAGGGCAAGCACCGAACAAAAGTGCCATTGGTCCTTCCCCACCGGCTGATACACAACCCAGGAAGCGGGTCTCAGCTGCTGCATAGCCTCTCTTGGAGAGGCCGCTGCTGGGGGCTTCTGTGGAGTAAAACCAGACCTTGGAGCAGCTTTTCCTGGGAAAACCCTCAGTAAATGCAGTGGGTATCTTCAAGTTGAAGGGAACACGATGCTGTACTGCATTTCTACCTCCCTTCCTTCCTACCTTTTACAATGGGAGAAGTAAACTGTTGTGGTATCAGAACATAAAGACCTATCCAGAGGCTTTTTGTTACTCTAGCCTGTGACTAAAGGGAGAGGGAGTAATGATCTAAAAATACCAAGCTGTAGCTCTACAGAGGGACAGAGTAATCTGTGTGCATTCCAGGCTTGTCTTGCAGCAAGGGATACTTGGCTTATACTTCCCAGGGAAGACTTTCAACACTGAATTGATGCAGCAGAAGATTGCCTAGAAAGGTTACAGAGCCTTAACGGTTGGGGGGTTTAAGAATAAACAAGCGTCTGCTTAAAATATATAGAGCTGATGATTAATTCAGACAGGGCAATGGTGGAATAGAAGTCCTCTCTGTCTTCCTTCCTGCCTTATGTTCTGTGATTCCTGTTGCATCAGGAGGTGAGGAAGCTCTCAGCAGTCTCTCAATAGCAGTTTTGCATGCCGTATACCACTTTCTTCATCATGGTGCTTGCAGTTCTTTGTCTAGTGTTATAAAATCAATCTGATATGTGAGCATAAGTGCTACGGGATGAGCAAAAGAATCATCACATAATTTTCAGTGCTCTTTCTGCAATGGTGTAAGGCAGGTTCAGGTGATAAGCAGAACTTATGGCATATTATGTTTGTGAAAGCACAGATTTTCATTGCATCAGATGAGCAAATGTTTGAGAAGTCACTAAATGTTTTTTCCTTGCTGGCCACCTGGCTCTCGAGGGGTGCATGGCTTTGTACGAGTCTCTGTGGCAACAAGGCTCCCGTCTTAAATTGGTACAGCCTAAGATTAGGTAGAGACAGCAGTGTTGTGTGCACACCTGCAACAGAAACTGAGAACAGTATGGACGTGATAAAAGTGGGATAACTGGGTGGTTACGTCTGCATCTGTATTTTCTGGGCAATTTGAGATAGAGAGAGCCCTTAGCTAGAAAGGAACCTGCAAATGTCATTTCAGACTGTTCTGCTTTCTGTAGCCTTTCGTCACCTTCCTTGAAACTTGTGTTAGTGTGATTTCCTCAGCCCCTTCCATTTACATATGCAAACAAGCTAAGATCCGGGCTCAAAAATTTGATTGCAGAGTAACGAGGACCGTAAATGGATATCGCACATCACAGTCCGTCATGTCTCTGAAGGCATGAGATTCTGACAGGGCTGTGTAACTGATTTCTCAGCTTCTCGATGCCCCCGCTGTAATGTTTCAAAAAAGTCAGCCAAGACTTTCTTTTGATTTCAGTGTGGTTGGAATAGAAAAGTAGCTAGTCTGGCAGGCTGCATTTGGGCTGATTCACTGCTAGGGACAATGTCCAAGTGAACACTGATAAAAGAAGCAGACAGTCTGCTCAGACCTGCAAACTGAAGGCTTGTCTCCTTGACACGATGCTGATGAACCATTTTTTCTTGATGCTTGAGGCATGTGACAATAAAGCCACAGTTAAGCACTAACTGCTGTGTGCAAAGTAGTCAATAAATTGCCATCAGACTTTCCCTTCTGTTTAACTTTTATTAAAAGAGGTGCTAAGGTACTGTACTGTATGCAGTACATCATATTTATTACCAAAATTAACAAATATACAAAACTTATACATGTAATTTTCTTACATCCATTTATTGGTCTATAATACTGCATTTGTTCAAGTAGGTTATCTACAGTATGTAAACATCCCTTGGATTGACCTCACACAGATTAGGAAAGCCCATCTAACCCATGTAGTTACCAAATATAGCTTTTTCTTTTCTTAAAATTTATTTGGCTTTCATTGGTAGAATCTAATCTTCACATTTGGCACATGGAAGAGACATCTACAGTGCAAAAGAGGCAGATTTTCTGGTTTTGTTCTGAGCAGTTTAGCGGAGTCATGGTTTTAAAGAGCCGAGAATAAATTTACACAAACTTGATAGGAGATGGATTAGTGTTAACGCCAATGACTCACAGATCAGCCATTAAACTAGAGCAGGAATTCAAAGCCTCTTCCCAGCCCTCTCGGCCAGGTGGAAGAAAAACCCTCAGCCTTGTTTCTAAAGGATTAAAAAAGGACTCTGTTAGCAACAGAGAGAGGAGGTTTAGTTTATAAAGAGCCCTCTGAGATTCCAGTTTCGATTTTCTGCTTTGTGGGATTTTTTTTTTTTCTCTTGTTAGCAAGCAATACTTTTTCCTTTTTAATGGGGGGAAAATAACCAGTGGGGAACAACTTTTCTGTGCTGGCAATTTCTCAATGAGTCGGAGATTACAGTTGGAGTTTACAGATCTTTGAACCCAGATGTATAGAGCTCAGTAAGCTGCCACGTACAAGGGGGAGAGAGAGGGAGAGAGAGAAAGAGAGTAATGTCATTATATTCCAGGCATGGAGCTTTCCAATTTTGCTGTAAAAAACAGGAAAAAACTTTCTTCCTTCTGCTTCTCACTCTTTCAAAAACGTGACTTAATTTAAACGAGTAAAGCTGATCCAGAGAGACCTTCATTCGCACCCTTCTTCCCATTCTCATCCAAGCACCGTATTGCTATTTTTTAGGAGGCCTCACCCATGTCCGTGGAAGCATCTGATGAGAATGGACCTAACGGGACATCGTTTTGCATGGAAACCCCTCTGCCATTCCTCGTCCGTTACCACAGAGCCCCGCTGCTGTCCGTGGCACCGTACATCTCGGCCAGCTTTTTGAAGCGCGGCCCCCAGTCCGTCAGGTAGTCGTAGCTCTGGTCTGAGTCTGTCGTCACCGACTGTAGGGAGCTGAGCGACTCCGCCACCGAGCCGTTCCCTTCAAACATGTACGTCTGCAGGGAGTCAAAGGGAGGTGCCCACAGGTCCATGTCGGCTTCGTACAGCTTGGCGAGCACGTAGTTGTGGACATTGTTGTCCATGACGCACGCCTGAGGCACGTATCGGGAGAGGCTCTCTATTTCAGGGAGCATGTCCTGCCGGTTTTTCACCACCAGCTGGGCCTCCCGTGGGTTCCACATGGCGGCGATGTCGAAGGCCTCTGTGTCCTCCTCCCCGCCGCCCTCATCATCGTACCTGACGATGTTCTCGTGGATATTTTCCTCCTCGTCGATGATGTACGGCTGCTTCCGCTGGCGCCGCATGGAGAGGATGAGGAGCACCAGCACTGCGGGAGGCAACGGAGACACGGGGCCGTCAGCGAGGGGGGCAGATCTCGCAAGGGCTTCAGACTCTCTGCTGCCCTGTTTTCCCCTCGGTGAGCCCAGCCAGCCCCTTGGATTGAAAGAGCTGTGGTGTTTGCAGGTGGAGGGGTGCAGAAATCCCCTCCCCCCATCAAAATTAGTAGCTTGAGGCCCTGCTAATCTGTCCCTTTTCTTACCTGAATCCTTAACTCTCAGTGACACTTAGGACATGTCTATCTGGCGGTGCTTGCCAATCCACTGTGGCGACACTCGAGCTACTTTTAAGCTAGCCAGATCAGGTATCGGTAACGGTGTATCCGCAGCGGCACACAGCTCCATAGAGATCATTTTCTCCTTCTGTGTAGCTGGGTTTTGCAGCCTGCTTTGGGGATGCACTTTTAAAGAATTTTTCCTGTATTCTACTCCACTGCTCCTCAAACTGGTTCCTCTGAAATTTCAGGGAATGTGTTTTGAACTAGTATCTCATGACTCAAGAGAGTGAATGAGGGAACTGAAGTTGTTTTGATACCAACAGCTAACAGGGGACATAGAAGACCTGGGCAAAGAAAGGATGAAATTTATCTGTGGAGACAGAACACAGGCAAGATGCTCAGCCCCTTTACAGCAGCACAGGAGCCATTTAAATGTAGTGTCTCAGGGAAAAAGGACGGAGGTGGTGATATCTCCTGCCAAAGGATAAGAGGTGAAACTGGACTTACCACTCCTGTTTCCTGTGAGAGCATATGATCAGAAACTGCTGAGAATGAGACAGTAACTTGTCCCCAGCCACAGCTCTCAATATGGGGTACACCTCCTGGCATGCCCCTTCCAGGAAAGCAGGGCCATACCAGGCACCCTTGCACTTTGGGGATCTGGCAGAAATATTTGCAGGCTGTATTTTTCCTCCATTCCTACACCCCAGAGTCCGAAGCCATATGCAGTTGACTATGCCATCTGATCCTTGACTAGCCTTTTAAGTATGTGTCTGTCTACAAATAATATATACATGTACATAGATGTGTGTGTTTGTGTTCTTCGCCTTCAGTGAATCAGCAACCCCCTGGCCAGAACCAGAGTCTGTTCCCTCCCAAGAAGAAGCCAAGGATTTACCTAGCAGGACAAAGATGCAGGCAAGGATCGCAATGAGTGCCCCTCTGCTCAGGCTGACGGGGAGGACGTAGGCTTCCGCGTTGCAGGACATCACCATGCCGTCGTTGTCGCAGCTGCACACGTGCACGGTCAGCGTGCCTGTGCTGCTCAGCACGGGGCGGCCGTTGTCGCTAATCAGAATGGGGAGGTAAAAGGTGTTCTGCTCATGTTGTCTGAAGCCAGAGCGCCTTGTCAAAATCCACGCTGTGTTGTCTAGAGAGAGAAAATAAATGGAGAGAAGAGCTTATAGGCAGAGCAAATATATTCAGCAGAGAAGTCCACTTGTCCATTTGTCTTCTCTCTTCTTTACTTTGTTTATTGTCAGTTTGTCATTAATGAGCATTTTGCCTCTCCTATTGCAGTATCTTCTCAGGCCATAGCTCCAAACCTGCAAGGCATACACACCTTAGGAGTTGCCTTTACCCCTTATGACATAAAGTGCCCTGAGCAAACTCACAGCCTTCAGATTTAGCTAAAAGAGCTTTCAGAAGGCAAGACAGAAACAAACAGTTGAAGGCAACTTGTAGTCCCTGTTTGTTCATGCTCAGCAGCTTTTCTAGACATCACTCTTAGGCACTGCCACCATTTTGGAGATGCTAGTGTAAAATCCTTGGGGACATGTTAAGGTTCTCTTTATGTTTTTTGATACATGGCATGGCATCTGCTTGAGGCAACAAGAAGACAAAGGGAAAAGGCAGCTTGCTATCCTACAGCAACACTGAGTTGAAAATTTGCAACTAAACGTTTTTTTCAGCAATATACAGGCAATTTCATTGGCACTTTTGCCGTTGAAAAAAAAGTCAATGCTTCATGTCATCATTGTCAGAATTATTCTGCTTTGATTTGACCATTCTGCTTCATTTAGTGTGACCGCCTGTTTTTTTATAAGAACTTGCATCAAAATGAATCAAAATGATGCTGCTGAAACAAAATACTAAGAGAGTGACCTAACAGTCAGTTGCTGTTGGTCATTTCAAAGGACATTCCTACCTTTGAGGCTTTTTCCTCCATATTCAGCATGGTTCTTAAAATATCAGAATTTCCCAGTGACATTTTAATTCCTCTGTACCCCCTCCCTCAAAATCCTCAGACTGTGCACCAAGTTTCCTAGTTAGAAAGAAATTGGATTCAGGAATTTGTTCTTCTCAATTCTCATCTCAGGAATGAAAAATCTTTGAAGACCAGTGATGGTTTTGTCAGTCCTGACTTTCAAGCTTTTTGGCCTCAGGGACTTTTGGAAAGTGCAAGACTGAATGTCTCCAATGTGATCACAAGTAGGTTGTGAAAAAAACCCCAAAATATCAACAAGTGATTCATAACATCATAGAACCATAGAATGGTTTGGGTTGGAAGGGACCTTGAAGATCATCTAGTGCATCAACTTGCTCAAAGCCGCATCCAACCTGGCATTTAACTCTTCCAGGGATGGGGCATCCACAGCTTCTCTGGGCAATGTCTTCCAGTGCCTCACCACCCTCATGGTGAAGAATTTCTTCCTTCTATCTAATTGAAATCTACCCTCTTTCAGTTTAAGGCCATTACCCCTTGTCCTGTCACTACATGCCCTTGTCAGAAGTCCCTCTCCAGGTTTCTGGTAGGCCCCCTTTAGCTACCAGAAGGCTGCTAGGGGTCTCCCCGCAGCCTTCTCTTCTTCAGGCTGGACAAGCCCAAGTCTCTCAGCCTGTCTTCATGGGAGAGGTGCTCCAGCCCTCTGATCATCTTTGTGCCCCTCCTCTGGACTCATTCCAACAGGTCCATGTCCCTCTTGTGTTGGGGGCCTGGACACAGAGCTGGACACAGGACTGCAGCTGCGGTCTCAAGAGAGCAGAGTAGAGAGAGAGAATCACCTCCCTCAACGTGCTGGCCATGCTGCTTTTGATGTAGCCCAGGATACAGTTGGCGTTCTGGGTTGCATGTGCACATTGCGGGATCATGTTGAGCTTCTTGTCAACCGATATCCCCAAGCCCTTCTCAGGGCTTGTCTCAATCCATTCTCCTCCCAGCCTATATTTGTGCTTGGGATTGCCCCAGCCCAGGTGTAGGACTTGGCCTTGTTGAACTTCATGAGGTTCGCATGGGCCCAGCTCTCAAACCTGTCAAGGTCCCTCTGGATGGCATCCCTTCCCTCCAGTGCGTTGACCGCTCCACACAGCTTGGTGTTGTCAGCAAACTTGCTGATGATGCACTCAATCCCACTGTCCATGTCCACAACAAAAATTAATAGCACCTGTCCCAGTACCGATCCCTGAGCAACACCACTCATCAGTGGTCTCCATTTGGACATGGAGCTGTTGACCACAACTCTTTGAGTGTGACCATCCAGCCAATTCTTTATTCACCGAGTGGTCCATCTGTTAAATCTCTGTCTCTGCAATTTAGAGACAAGGATGTTGTGTGGGACAGTGTCAAATGCTTTGCACAAGTCCAAGCAGATGATGTCAGTTGCTCTTCTTTATCCACCCACACTGTAACCCTGTTGTGGAAGGCCACCACATGTGTCAGGCATGATTTGTACTTAGTGAAGCTGTGTTGGGTGTCACCAGTCGCCTCCTTCTTCTGTTCCATGTGCCTTTGCATAGTTTCCAGGAGGATCTGCTCTGTGATTTTGCCAAGCACAGAGGTGAGACTGACTGGCCTGTAATTCCCTGGTTCTTCATAGAATCATAGAATGTTTTGGGCTGGAAGGGACCCCCAGAGCCCATCTAGTCCAACCCCCTGCAGTGAGCAGGGACACCATTACCCAGATCAGGTTGCTCAGAGCCCCATCCAACCTGGGCTTGAATGTTTCCAGGGATGGGGCCTCCACCACCTCTCTGGGCAACCCGTTCCAGTATTTCACTACCCTTATCGTAAAGATTTTCTCCCTTATATCCAGTCTAAACCTACCTTGTTTCAGTTTAAAACCATTACCCCTTGTCCTATCACCATTGTCCCCACTGAAAAGATTCTCCCCCTCTTTCCTATAGGCCCCCTTTAAGTACTGGAAGGCCGCAATCAGGTCTCCCCGCAGCCTTCTCTTCTCCAGGCTGAACAAGCCCAACTCTCAGCCTGCCCTCACAACAGAGGTGTTCCAGCCCTCGGATCATTCCTGTGTCCCTCCTCTGGACACGCTCCAACAGCTCCATGTCCTTCTTGTGCTGAGGGCTCCAGAGCTGGACGCAGTATTCCAGGTGAGGTCTCACAAGAGCAGAGTACAGGGGCAAAATCACCTCCCTCGACCTGCTGGCCACGCTTCTCTTGATGCAGCCCAAGATACGGTTGGCCTTCTGGGCTGCCAGCGCACATTGCCAGCTCATGTCCAGCTTTTCGTCCATCAGTACTCCCAAGTGCCTCCCTTGATCCATTCCTCCCCCAGCCTGTATTAATACCGGGCATTACCCCAACCCAGGTGTAGGACCTTGCACTTCCTTTTTTCCCTTTTTAAAAATGGACATTATGTTTCCCCTTTTCCAGTCAGTGGGACCTTCACTGGACTGTCCCGACTTCTCAAATTTGATGGATAGTGGCTTAGCAAATACTACTTGTTCCCTCAGGACCTGCAGATGCATCTCATCAGGTCCCATGGCCTTGTGCACCTTCAGGTTCCTTAGACGGTCTTGAACCTGATCTTCCCCTACAGTGGGCAGTTCTTCATTCTCCCAGTCCCTGCCCTTGCCTTCTGCGACTTGGGCAGAGCGGTTACAGCATTTGGGTGGATTATTCTGTTTCCTTATTATTTCCCTGTCAATTCACTGCTAAAATTTAAGTCTTAGGGGATTTTCTTCAGTGCAGAGACTCAGGTTGCATGCAGGTAAATCAGCTGTATTATCTGCTGTAGTCTGAACATCAGAAGTGATTTGATGGCTTTTAGGAGTGAAATCAGGAGTGTTATATACAGCCAGCTATGAAATATATCCAAACTTAAGCTAAACTCGCTAGACTTGCCTGCTAGACTTAAACTATGCTCCAAGATCCATACTTTGTGCTGCAAATCTTATGGCATCAGACAGTACTGCCTCACGTAAGTATTGAGACATCGGGCTCCACAGTTCATGAGATTAGTGTGAATTTGTGACGTGCTTTTAAAGGAATCTCAGTGTCTTTTATTTCTTGCATGTCAATGATGTTTCAAGCTTTTACTCTGAAAGTGTAAAATTCTGAAGTTCTGTGTGTTTGTATGTGAAAATATAGTGAAATTGTAGTGCCTTGCTAAATCATGTGATCCCAAGAGCTGGAACTTTGAGGAAAAAACCACCAAGTGCAACATGAAATACCCAAAGTTGCTTCAAGTTGATCATGTGTCAGTGTTCACTGATTTCACCACCCTTTGATATACCATGTAGCTCTGAGTGTGTGCAGCAGGTGTGGACAGACATAGATAATTTTCAGGAACGTGTCCCCAAATCCAGCAGAGAGCAGCACCCTGCAGCTCCCATGGCTCCTGGGCAAGGGCTGTGCTGCAGACAGCAGCCCTCACCTCCTGCAATCCTCCCCCTTCTCTCTCCTGGGGCACATGCAAGTGCTTTCTCTCCCTTGGGCTGTTTATGTGCCCTCTCGTATGTGCTCCCTGGCTATTAATACCATATCTTTTCATCGCTGGGCCTGTTTTAGCATGAGAAAAAGCAGCCCAAAGGGCAGAAAATGGCAGAGTGCCTGCATTTATGCTGTGTCAATGGAAATGGCTGATTCATCTGAACACTGTAGCAATTTGGTTGCATTTCTTTTTCCTGGGTGAAAGATTTACTCTTTTAAACTGACTTACAATAGAAGTCACAAATTCTATTCAGGTGACAGTAAACCTTCATTTTATGTAAAAATGCTCTTTGTGAGGGAAAAAGACTTCATTATTCTGGCTGATCTTACTTTGCCCGTAAAAGAAGTCATGGGCAGTGAACCCGACTGAAGCTGTGCAAAATCAGCTAGTGAGAGATCTCAAGTGTTTTTAACCATAATTCTTTTTTTTCAGGCCAAAACTAAGATTCCGTAATCAAACATTGAAAGACACATAGGATATTTTTGCTGTGATGTGCTGACCATATCACCCAGGTCTTAAACGTTCTTCATGATAAGTCTCTTGGTGACTCTTGGCATTACATTTCCGCTCTTTTGTTTTGTGTTGCTTTGTACTAGACAGGCATGCAAATCATCCCTAAAGAGTCGCTCTACCTGATACTCTGCAACTGCAATATGTTGGTGCCAAAGCTTGTTGTGTGACTCATCAAAAGCCAATGTGATTTGACATCCTACTGCAGTGTGAAGGACATGCTGGAATGTGATGCAGTATGGCAGAAACTGGAATAAACAACTTTCTTCCAAATTTGATATCTGCTAAGCCCCAGCCATCAAAAGAAGAGGGCTTGTAAGGACATAAAGCCCCATTATATTAAAAAAAACCCCAACAAACAAGCATGATAAAAATGCACAATACTTTTGCATCACAGCTTCCCACACAGCCTCTTTGGCTTGCAGAGGGCTGGATGGTAGCACTTAGCTACAGCGCTGAGCAGAGATACTGAAGCTTGCAGCATGGTGGGTCCCGTGCCTATGTGATCAGCAGGAGGTGAAAGCTGTACTTCCCGCAGGCACGCAGGCTGGTGTTTTCCCGTGGTAGTGAGAGCAAACCATGGAGCATCTCCTTCCTGCAGTTTTCTTGCCCACTGGAAGTGATGTACCTCACTGGAGTGGTCAGGGGAACTAACCACTGTGTAGGTCCAAACTCTGAGATCAGGGCTAACCACTGCTCTTCTCAGAAGAAAGGCTTGGTTCCTTCCTGCATGCATCTGTACAAGAACTGGGGATGATTAGCCCAGAACTTCTGATAGTTTTTTAAAACTGATTATAATAATTATTGATAGTTAGGAATAATATAAAGAAATATTTCACCAGGAGTGGGAGAAAGAGCAGAAGAAAGCAGGCGTTACAGACACCAAAGGCTTGAGGAAGGGGTCACATTTTTTCCTAGGGGATTTTCAGCTCACTGCTTTTGCATTCTGTCAAAGTGTGAGGTAGACCACAGTTTTAGGGAAGGAAGAACTAGCAAAAATATCTCCTAGGACAAATTTAAATGCAATGGGGAGGACTGCCAAAGGCTTCCAATGACAGGCCTGGCGGTGCTGTGACACTGATGCCTGCACTCATTAAAATGGCTACTCTCTTCATCAGTTCCTGGTATCCAGAGATGGAGGGCAGCAGTTTAAGGGTCAACAGAAGATCAGCTCAAAGTTTAATCTGGAAATGCAGTAAACTTATTTTGTGGTTCATCCCATTCTTACAGCAAGCCTCTTTTTGCTAACTTTTTCCTAGCATAATCTCACCCGGATTTAGAAGTGGGGGGAAGATGGCTTGCCGAAGAGATGAGAGACCTCAGCTCCCTGCTTTATCACATATATCCTATATGGCCTTGGGAAGTCCTTTAGGCCCAGATCCTTGCAGATACTTACATGTCTATCTACCACCGATTTTACTGAACTCAAAGGAAACCAGGCGTGTAAGTAGCTTAATTTCTCCTTGCCCCAGATCCCCGTCTATAAAGTGGAGAACAATAGGATTTCTCTGTCTGCCAGAGATATGTGGAGAATGAATAGACTGGAGAAGTTCTCAGAGACTAAAATGACACGGGCCAAAGAAATATGTAAAACAGTTCATCGGAATGCAAACTGTGATCTATCTGTTGCTCAGTATAAATCAAGGTTTTAATTGTTGTCAGGAAGACTGCATGTCTTGCAGTTTCTCTTACTGCTATATTGGACAACCAAGTAATCAGCACAATTGCTGATCTTAACAGTGCCTTCCCGCAGCCTGGGAAGCCTTGTTGTCTCGTCTTTACGTGCACAGGCTGTGACTGGCAAGTGGGTTCTGCTTGTTGTCTTGCTACCCAGTGACATACACTATAGCTACCCTCTCTGTGATGAAGTCATATAATTTATACAGTCCTTAGTGGTCCCTAGATGAAAATATAAATTATTGTTACTGAAACGACTACTGCACTCCAAATTGTTGAGGCAGTAAATTAATCATTAATGTGTATATTTCAAACAGTCAGTGGTTTGATACTTAACATTTTTATTTCAAATTTGTAACCAATAGTACCCTAAGCTTCTTGTGATATATATCTCTGGAAAACTGGTATTTTACAGGGAGCGGGAGGCACAGCCGTTCAGTCACAGCTGTCACTATAAATAATCACAAGTATGGCCTTACACAGAAAAAGTGCATCTGATACTGGGAATTTTGTGAGTTTCTTTCTTTTAGGACAATGCCTTGAGGATGAAATGAGCCTAGCTTGCCAAATGTATTAGCAACTTAGCAAGAAAAAGTTGCATTTCAGTTGTTCACTTATTTTGACAATATATATTAAAAAAAACCCACAACACCCCCCCCCCCAAAAAAAAAAGAGGGAGACAATGAGAGAGACAGGGATAAAAATGCAAGAAATTGTGCTCAGAGGCTTCAGAGACACCATTAAAAAAATGCTTTTGGGATGAAAAAGCAATAGCATGCTGTGGAGGAGGGCTCCAGACTCTACAAGTAGCATCTTTTAAGACATGTCTGGTTAGTGAAGGCAGAGGCTTATTAGCCTGTATGTTGCTCTTTCATATGCCTGCAGGGGCACAGATGGGAGCTTACGGAAATAAGTGTGACAAGTAGGCATGTGTGGGAGCAGGGGCAGGCACTCTGCTTGGAGACTGGCCATGGATGCTGCCAGTGCCCTTCTCCATGTTTATTCCGGCATTGCTTGCTGATTTGTGGTACTTTACACACTAAACTCCTACTGAAATCCAGCATCTTCATATGGACTTTCAAAGCTCTGCACCAGGTCACTCAAGGTCCTTCCTCTTTCCCTATGAAGGCTGGTGTGGACCTGCCCTTGGCACCATTGTCTGCCCACGGACATCCTCCATCAGCAATAGCCATGCGAAGGCCTGCAACAGTGGGGCTCTCCTGTGGGCTCCAAAACTACCAAAGCTTGCCCAAAAGAAGCAATTTCCACCGGTTAGGACACTCAAATGCCAGCACTTTGCCATGAGTCTTCCCACTGGTGGTTCAGTTTCTACTTAGTGCATCTTACACAGATTTCTGGTTGTATGCCAAGTTACACCCCTAAGGCTCTGCATCTCCTCCCTCCCTCGCTCCCTCTCCTAGGGAAAAGAGGATGTGCAAAGAGGAAGAAAAATAGTGCTTAGGCGAAAAGATTGGAACAGTACAAGAACCTTCCCTTTCTGTGCCTGGGAGAAAACGTGAAGAGTGCAAAAAAAGAGCAATGTAATTCCCTTTAGACTTGTCTCCTAGTTCCAGTTGCTATCCTACCTTTAAGCATCTCCTTTTGAACGAATGCAATTTCCACTCCAGTAATCCGAGATGCCTGCAGCCTGACCATAAGACCTGAATTTACACAAAACACTGGCACATTTCCTTGAAGAAGAAAAAGAAGCCGATTGCTAGGGAATATTTATAGACAAGAAGATATCTTATAACCTTCAAGTGTATTAAGTAATATGTCATTTTATCACTGCCTTTAAGGAGCAGGTGTCACTTGGTATTATTTGAAATGGCAGTCTTATCACACACTGTAAGTCGCAGCCTCTCAAGTCTTCTCAGCCATTAGAAATTAGAGTAGCTAACTGTCTGTGTCCACTCTGATTACCTTGATTGTCCCTTAGAGTAAAGTTGGGGTTGTTGGCTGCCTCTGGAGCCAGGCTGTAGTAGAAGTGCTGACCCTCCTGTGGGTCATCCCTGTCGATGGCGCTCACTGTCTGGATCAGCTACAGAATACAAGAACAAAGCAGAAACAGATGAGAAGCAAAATATACGCAATATAAATAAATAAACAAAGAGATAACATGTATATATATTTATGTATATAAATATAAGCAACTGGAGCACATGAATAACTGTCTTGCTGAGGTGCAATAGGTCAACCAAGAAGAGATGCAAAACCTTGCAGGCTTCGTTTATTTTGCTATGATCATGCAAATCACTTTTAAACAAAGGAGAAGATAGTCAGTTTGGTTCAAATAACAGACATTTTTCTCCCATGCATCCCTATCTTCTGTTGCATGTTGCTTTTTTCTTTTGAGGGCCCAGAGTGTTCAGAAGATGTGTTGTGCATTAGAGTGTAAGAAAGCTCATACTTACTTTCAGCTTCATTTTGCTGGTAGAAAAGGACTTCAGATGGGTTATTTTATCACTCTCTTAATTTTAAATCAATTAAACTCTTTCCAAGATGTCAGTGGAAAAGAAAGAAAGAAAGAAAAGAAAGAAAGA
>KL274950.1:1117-13066 GCA_000699545.1 Podiceps cristatus
ACACTCACCCTTGAGATATTTATAAGCACTGATGAGGTCCCCTCTCAGTCTTCTCTCCCTCAGGCTAAACAGCCCCAGCTCCCTCAGCCTTTCCCCACAGGAGAGTCGCTCTTCTTAATGCACCCCAGGGTGCCATTGGCCTTCCTAGCTGCAGGGGCACATTGCTGGCTCATGGCTAGTTTGCCATCTACCAGGGCTCCCAGGTCTTTCTCCGCAGAGCTGGTTTCCAGGAGGTCATCCCTAACCTGTACCGGTGCACGGGATTATTCCTCCCCAGGTGCAGGACCCTGCACTTGCCCATGTTGAACCTCATGAGGTTCCTCTTTGCCCAACACTCCAGCTTGTCCAGGTCTCACTGAATGACAGCACGGCCTTCTGGGGTATCAGCCATTCCTCTCATGGAATCCCTTGGTTGGAAAGGACCTTTAAGATCCTTGAGTCCAACCAAGCCTAACCACTACTAAACCACGTCCCTAAGCACTTCATCTACGTCTTTTAAATACCTCCAGGGGTGGTGACTCAACTACCTCCCTGGGCAGCCCGTTCTGGTGCCTGACAACCCTTTCAGTAAAGAAATGTTTCCTAATATTCAACCTAAACCTCCCCTGGTGTAACTTGAGACCATTTCCTCTTGCCTTCTTGCCTGTAACTTGGGAGAAGAGACCCACACCCACCTCTTTATAACCTCCTTTCAAGGAGTTGTAGAGAGCGATAAGGTCTCCCCTACAGCTGAAGAACCGAGGTACAGAGAGAAGATGCAAAGTCAACAACAGAGCAAAGAACGGAACACAGATCTCCTCGGACTCAGGATACAGAACATGAGATATTGCTCTGGACCACCTCTTCTTTAAATTGTGCAGCTACTGCATCCAAGCCCAAATACACTAATGAATTCAACTCAAAGCTCAGTAAGAGTTTGTCACCTGACTGAACAACCCCAAGTCCCTCAGCTGTACTTCATAAGACTTGCTCTCCAGACCCTTCACCAGCTTTGCTGCCCTTCTTTGGACCCTCTCCATCTCCAACATCTCCATGTCTTTCCTGTACTGCGGTGCCCAAAACTGAACCCAATACTTGAGGTGTGGCCTCACCAGTGCCAAGTACAGGGGGACAGTCACTTCTCTAGCCCTGCTGGTTATACTATTCCTGATACAGGCCTGCATGCTGTTGGCCTTCTTGGCCACCTGGGCACACTGCTGGCTCATGTTCAGCCGGCTGTCGACCAACACCCCCCGGTCCTTTTCTCTGCCTGGCAGCTTCCCAGCCATTCCTCCCCAAGCCTGTAGCGCTGCCTGGGGTCGTTGTGACCCGAGTCCAGGACTTGGCACTTGGCCTTGTTGAAGCTCATACTTCTCAGCCCAGCCCATTTATCCATCCTGTCCATGTCCCTCTGAAGACCCTCCCTACCCTCAAGGAGATCAACAGTTTCATATCATCGGCAAACTTACTGAGGGGACACTCTGTCCCTACATCCAGGTCAAGACTGGGCCCAGTACCGACCCCTGGGGACACCACTAGCTACAGGCCTCCTAATAGACTCTGTGCTGCTGATCACAACCCTCTGAGCTCTTCCATTCAGTCCATTCTCAATCCACCTCACTGTCCACTCACCTGACCTTCCTGAGCTTATCTATGAGGGTGTTATGGGAGACAGTGTCAAAAGCCTTGCTGAAGTCAAGGTAGACAACATCCACTGCTCTCCCCTCAACCACTCAGCCAGACATGCCACCATAGAAGGCTATCAGGTTGGTCAAGTGTGATTTCCCCTTGGTGAATCCATGTTGACTACTGTTCACCTTGTTTTCTTCTACATGCTTAGAGATGACCTCCAGAATGAGCTGCTCCATCATGTTTCCAGGGATGGAGGTGAGGCTGACTGGCCTGTTTTTTCCCAGGTCCTCCTTCTTGCCATTCTTGAAGACTGGAGTGACATTGCCTTTCCTCCAGTCCTCAGGCACTTCTGTTCTTCATGACCTATCAAAGATGGCGGAGAGCGTCTTGTCAATGACTTCTGCCAGCTCCCTCAGCACTCATGGGTGCATCCCATTGGGGCCCATGGATTTGCAGGTGTCCAGTTTGTCTAGCTGGTCTCTAACCTGATCCTTCTCAACCAAAGGAAGGCCATCTTGTCTCCAGACTTCCTCTCTTACATCGAGGGTCTGTGATTCCCGAGGCCCAGCCTTAGTAGTAAAGACTGAAGCAAAGAATGCATTCAGTAACTCTGCCTCCTCTTCGTCACCAGTGGTGATTCTTCATCACCAGGCCACCCACCTCATTTAGCAGAGGGCTCACGTTTTTCCTAGTGTTTCATTTTCTACCAGTGTATTTGAAGTAGCCCTTCTTACTGTCCTTGACATCCCTTGCCAAATTAAATTCCAGGTGGACCTTAGCCTTCCTCGTTGCAGCCCTGCATACTCTGACAGTGCTCCTGTGTTCCTCCCAAGTGGCCTGTCCCTTTTTCCACATTCCATAGACTTCCTTCTCCCATTTGAGTTTTGCCAGTAGTTCCTTGCTCATCCATGCAGGTCCCCTGCTTTCCTTACCTCATTTCTTATTCATGGGGATCTGTAGTTTGAAGTACAGATCATAAGCAGATATCTTGGTCTGATCTTTCACATTTTTTTTTTAACATTTCCCTCCATCTCGGGAAAATCTTTATTATTTCTTCAGGCTTTCATAGAATATACAGTCACTTACTGTTACTTGTATTATGAGGTAGACAACATGAAGAAGCAGTGATTAAAACCAGTTAGACTTCCAAGCATGAGTGGTAAATAGTTAAGAAACATTGCGATTTGAAAACTGGATGAGATTTTTTATTATGGAAGTTGCTTGAAGAAAGAAAACCAGACAAAAATATTTGTTGTTATTAGGAACATATTCATTCAATTGGAAAGATGCTGAGGTGATGTATCAGAGACAGACACTGGGCTTTCATTGATGAGTGCCTTCTGCAAGCTATGCTAACATATTGAGATGATGTATTGCTACTAGAGAGTACTCTTCCACTGACAGATTTTTTTTTACTGTTTTTGTTTCAAAGCTACAAGGAGAATATGGATTTTAGTTTTCTGGCATCAGCAGGGTCAGCTCTGCTCATTTCTTTAATTTAACAATATGGTGATCTGTTCCACCTCATTTATTTAACTGTTTAACTATAGACAAAATCTTCAGTTGGCATAAATCAAAGAAGCTCTGTGGGCTACATCAGCAGGACTCTTATTTATAAAACTTTTGGTTCTGCCCTGTTGCTTTTGTCTGTGAGACAAAATTTGGAGATTTCCACATTGTTTTAATGAAATGTTATAAATGTTTCAACATACTTCTTCAGTCTTGTACTACTTGCTATATGAATTTAAGGGGCTAACTTTGTTACAGAGATGTTTCCTGAAAGTGTGGGATAGAGATAAGTATGTATGAATGCATACTGGTTAAATCCCCAGGGCAGGAACAATGGTTAATTATTAAATCCAGAAGAACCTATTGAGCTGGAAACTTCTTGGCGTGCCAAAGTCTAGGGAAATAAGTTTTCTCCAGCTTTTGTGTTTGTGTTGGAATTTAGAGAAGCAAACTTCCCAGAGAGAGCACAAACAAACCTAATTGTTTGTATTGCTCTTTGGAAATGGTAAGGGGGCAGAAACAGAAGAAGAATTCTCAGACACCTGGGACTTAAGCTAAAGAGAAGGACATCCTTTCATATCAGGAAGGACAGACGTTTCAGAAGTTCAGGAAATATAATCCTGGCTGTTAAGAAGTGGGGGAGACATGCAAAGATTCAGACCAGAAACTCTATGCTGCACTTTATTCAGAGCATTCTGAACTTTGTTTTATAGTGTGCTCACAAGAGAGAGAAAGCTGGGACAAGGAAAAGCATATGAGGATTTAATTTTCATTTTAATTTAAACAAAATTAAATGATAAATAAATGGATTTTGTGCTGCGATAATCTTGCTTGAATTTAGGAACATGTGAAGATTTCACGTTACTGAACTGTGAACTGCAAACTCATGTAAAAGCTGGAATTCTCTGAGATAATGCTCTTAAGCTATTCATGACTTTGGGTGAGTGTATAGGGGTAGATTAGACCTAAGGCAGCTGCACTGTTTCCAGAAGTAATGACTTAGAAATCTTCCAACAAGGCTAAAGAAAAATGAGTGCACGTAGCATGGAGAATAAACAAGAGGGCCTAGACATGTGCGCACACCTGCAGGGCTGTGACCTCATTGGCATCACGGACGTGTGGTGGGAAATCTCCTATGACTGGAGTGTTGGGATGCAGGGATACAGGCTCTTTAGGAAGGACAGGAGGGGAGGTGAGGAGGACGTGTTGCCCTCTATGTCAAGGACCAGCTGCAGTGAATGGAGCTCCACCTGGGGATGGATGAATAGCCCATGGAGAGTTTATGGGTCAGGATTAAAGGGAGGGCAGGGGCAGGTGACATTACAGTGGGAGTCTGCTACAGGCCACCTGGCCAGGATGAGTGAGCAGATGAGGCCCTCTATATGCAGATGGGTGCAGCCTTATGTTTACAGTCCCTGGTCCTCATGGGGGACTTAACCACCCCAATATCTGATGAAGGGACAACACAGCTGAGCACAAGCAATCCAGGAGGTTCTTGGAGTGTGTTGATGATAACTTCCTCCACCAAGTCATAGAGGAGCCCACAAGGAGAGGTGCTGTGCTGGACCTTGTTCTTACCAACAAGGGGGAGATGGTGGGGAACGTGCAGCCTTGGCCGCAGTGACCACGAAATGGTGGAGTTCAAGATCCTTAGGGCAGTGAAGAGGGCGCACAGCAAGCTCACTACCCTGGACTTCAGGAGAGCAGACTTTGGCCTCCTCAGGGATCTGCTTGGTAGTGTAGCTTGGGATGAAGCCCTAGAGGGAAGAGGGGCCCAAGAAAGCTGGCTAATATTCAGGGATCACCTCCTCCAAGCTCAGGATCGATGCATCTCAAGAAAAAAGGAAGTCAGGCAAAAATGCCAGGAGGTCTGTGGGGATGAACAAGGAGCTCCTAGGCAAGCTCAAGCAGGAAATGAAAGCCTTCAGAGTGTGGAAGCAAGGACAGGTAGCTGAGAAATTACAGAGAAATTGTCCGAGCAGCCAGGGAGCAGGTTAGGAAAGCCAAAGCCCTGATGGAATTAAACCTGGCCAGGCATGTCAAGGGCAACAAGAAAGCCTTTTATAGGTATGTCAATAGTAAAAGGAGGACCAGGGAGAATGTGGGCCCTCTCCAGATGGAATCAGAAGACCTGGTCACCTGGGATGCAGAGAAGGCTGAGATGCTTAACCATTTTTTTTCCTCGGTGTTCAGCAGCAAGTGCACTAGCCACACCGCCCAAGTCGGGGGTCCCTAGGATGGAGACTGGAAGAAAGAAGAACCTCCCGCTGTAGGAGAAGACCAGGTTTGAGAGCACCTAAGGAACCTGAAGGTACACAAGTCCATGGGTCCTGCTGAGATGCATCCACGTGAAACTCAGTCCTGAGGGACCTGGTGGACGAAGTTGCCAAACCACTCTCCATTATATTTGAGAGGTCATGGCAGTCTGGTGAGGTTCCCACTGAATGCAGAAGGGGCACCATCACCCCCATTTCTAAAAAGGGAACAAAGGACAACCCAGGGTACTACAGGCCAGTCAGCCTCACCTCTGTGCCTGGCAAGATGATGGAGCAGATCCTCCTTGAAGCCATGCTAAGGCACATGGATAACAAGGAGGTGACTGGGGACATCCAACATGACTTCACCAAGGTCAAATTGTGCCTGATGAACATGGTAGCCTTCTGTGACAGGGTTGCAGCATTGGTGGACAGAGGGCAGCCAACTGACATCATCTACCTGGACTTATGCAAGGCATTTGACACTGTCCTGCATGACATTCTTGCCTCTAAGCTGGAGGGACATGGATTTGACAGTCAGACCACTTGTTGGATAAGGAACTGGCTGGATGGTTACACCCAAAGAGTTGCCGTCAATGGATCGATGTCCAGGTGGACACCAGTGACAAGTGGTGTTCCTCAGGGGTCAGTACTGGGACTGGTGCTGTTTAACATCTTTGTCGGCGACATGGACAGTGGGACTAAGTGCACCCTCAGCAAGTTTGCTGATGACACCAAGCTGTGTGGTCTGGTTGACACATTGGAGGGAAGGGATGCCATTCAGAGGGACCTTGACAGGCTTGAGAGGTGGGCCTGTGTGAACCGTAGGATGTTCAACAAGGCCAAGTTCAAGGCCCTGCATGTAGGTCGGGGCAATCCCAAGCACAGGTACAGGCTGGGTGGTGAATGGCTCGAGAGCAGCCCTGAGGAGAAGGAGTTGGGGGGAGCGGTGGATAAGAAACTTAACTTTAGCCGGCAATGTGTGCTTGCAGCCCAGAAGGCCAACTGTATCCTGGGCTGCATCAGAAGAAGCGTGGCCAGTAGGGCGAGGGAGGGGATTCTGCCCCTCTACTCTGCCTTGGTGAGACCCAACCTGGAGTCCTGTGTCCAGCTCTGGGGCCCCCAACACAAAAAGGACATGGATGTGTTGGAGCGGGTCCAGAGGATGGCCACAAAGATGATCAGAGGGCTGGAGCACCTCTCCTATGAAGACAGGCTGAGAGAGTTCAGCTGTTCAGCCTGGAGCAGAGCAGGCACTGAGGTGACCTTCTAGCAGCCTTCCAGTGCCTGAAGGGGCCTACAGGAAGGATGGAGAGGGACTTTTTACAAGGGCGTGTAGTGAAAGGACAAGGGGGAATGGTTTTAAACTAAAAGAGGGTGGATTTAGATTAGATATTAGGAAGAAATTCTTCACAATGAGGGTGGTGAGGCACTGGAACAGGTTGCCCAGAGAAGCTGTGGATGCCCCATCCCTGGCAGTGTTCAAGGCCAAGATGGATGGGGCTCTGAGCATCCTGGTCTAGTGGAAAGGTGTCAGTACCCACCCATGACAGGGGGGTTGGCACTCGATGATCTTCAGGGTGCCTTTCAACCCTAAACATTCTATGAAATCTGTGCAGGTATCTGTATTTTAAGAGCACAGTGACCTATACTGTTCCTACAGTAATGACAACCAAAAAATGGAAAAGATTAAATGTGTTTTTTAAAATATCTAGACAACCAGACTCATTACTGAGTTGCTCTTCTAACAATGTATTTGCCTGTCAAATTCATGCACCTTACGGCATGGAAATAAACAATGATCTTTTGTTGTCAGATAAGCACAGACTTTATTTTGTTTTAAAATTAAATTTTGCACCAGTGAAGAATAAGTTTTGTCTGCTCAGAAATCAATAAGGTCACCAATATTATCTGTTTTCTTCAATACGAGTCTTCAGAAATGGTAATTGAGGTGATAAAATATGTTGTCACTTAGCAACCTGAATTTTTTAAAACTGTGTTTTAAGTTCTGTGTATTCATTTCTACACATTATGAGAGAGAGATACTAAACTATTCAGCCTTAATTGCCAGAAAATTATTTCTTACATCAGTTCAGCTTATGCTAAGAGATGTGGTGCACATTGCCTTCCATCATCTGTTTATAGTCTCACCTTTCTTTTTGTTTCATGGGTGATACAATGCTACTTTGCAGCATGTTGCTTCTCTCCTCTGGTATCTTTTAAGATTTTCTCCATTGTAGACGAGGGGTTTTGAAAAGTAAGTCTTCCTGATCACTTTCCCTGCTGAGTTTCATAGTGCTCTTGATATTAGACTGTATTTACTTGTCTTTGGTTTGAAACAGTTTCTTGCATTGTAAGCATTTTCTTAATTGGAGCTTTGAATTTATAGGCTTTATAAGTTGAATGACCTCTTGTTTCTGATTCAGCAATGTCAAGAGTCAGACGTTGCTACTGTCTAGGGGCCAAGAATTTAAACCTACAGTTCATTTTTCTCAAAGGCAGTTTGGGCACAATGAAACTGTGGATAAAACTCCTCTTAATGACCAGTCTGAGAACATTCTTTTGAAATATGTCATGTTCAGAGGCCTCTGATTCTGTAACCCACCTTGGCTAGAGCAACAACAATAAAATATGCTGCAATTATGTAAGACAAGTACTAAAGCAACTGGGAAGTAAAAACTGTTAAAATATTCTCTTTGAATCAGAGCATAGCCATTGAGAGTTGTATGAAGACTAGGTTAGCTGGCACAGTACAAAAAGAGACGGGGGAAGTTCTGCACCTTGACATGTACAAGGTAAAGTACCTAATTCATACGGTGGTACTCAGTAAAAAGCTACATTGAAATGCCTGTGTGTTTTGATCCAGTTTCTTATTCATGACATAAGGGTATTCTCTTTCACGGTCACAACAAAGTTAACAAGGTTGTGAAATACGTATACAACATGTGTCCTGTAACTCGCACAGAGGTAACCTCTGTGGACGCTTTTGCTTTTGAGTGGGTGACAGGGCCCACAGAATGGCAAACTAAAGTTCCCCAGGTCAGCATGGCTAATTAATGGCTAATTAATTTGATTATCAATTACTGATTGAAATATTTGAATGACTAATATGTTTGAGTAAAATTTCTTGTGTTAGTGTTAAATTTTTATGATTTTGCTCTTTTAAAAATGAACTCTTCAGTGTGCAGCTGATTGCTGTACCAAAGCAGACTCTTTAAGATGCTTCTGGGTAAAAATGGGTTTGATAGACTCTTGCTTCTGCAAGGCCACAGGTTAAATGTGGAAAAAGTTTTAACTGTGTTGTTATAGTGAGTCATCATATATCACCTTTTAAAATATTTAATTGGTAGTCACTCTAAACAACATATTCAATCTAACAAAAAGCTATTCCTTTTAGAAGTGTATCACACATAAGTAAGAGGAGAAGAGAATGGTCTATGATAAATAACTCTTTTGCCTGCCCCAGGACAGCCCTTTCCTACCCTCCTGCAACTTCTGAGAAGGCGGCTGCGATGTGGCTTTCATTTGCAGCGTAACACAAAACAGAGAGCACGTTCTTCATATCTGTGACATACAGCATTTGGTTTCCTTATCAAAGGGTCAAATTTATGAATGGTTCTGTCCGTAAAAGTCCTCAGTAATCTTCTAAAAGATTTTAACTGTGATTATAAAGGACATTTAAGAAACTGACCTTTTTAATTAAACTGTTTATTTTAGATTACAGCTTCTCCAGCTTCCTGTAACATATGTAGTGAGCTTGTTCTTTGCTCTCAATTTTTAGAAAACTAAAATGTTAAGCATCAAAGAAACTCATTGTTTATACAGTACTGATGGCAAAAGAAAGCAATTTAAATGGGCATTTTAAGTTAGGGATTCTTTTGTATTTGTTCATGATTCAACTTTTAGAAAAAATGTCATCTTATGTAAGGTTACTAATGCTGCAAAAACCACTGATGAGCTAATCAAGAACACTAAGAGAAAGTATGAAAAATCATACTATTTAGAGTGAAAAATCATGTTCTAAGTAAATCCATAAAGGTCACTTTTGGTTCCTGAGTGAGTCATTAATGGAGAAAGTGCCAAATCCAACCAGTAAATTATTTGCAACAAATAGGTTCATTAGCTGTAATGAAAATTTACATACTGTATTGAAAAGGTAGTACTTAAGCAGGGACATCTGGGAAAAAGTAATCTGTATGTGCTGCAAATGGTCCAATTCAGACTGAGAAGAAACTGTGGAGAATGGAGAAGCTTGTAAGAAAAGAACGGATTTCTGCAGTTTATCAGTTATCTTACCAATTTTTTAGTGCTTTCACAGGCCTTGCTTTTCATTTATTTCAACATAAAGACAGCAGAATGAAGTTAGTGTCACACAGGGTTGAAAACAACTTCTTGTGTTAACCCCGGTATGACGGAGGTGAAGCTCTTGAATAGAAGGCTGCACAGAAATACAAGATTACCCCAAGAGATTCATGGTACAGAATTGTTGTTATCATCTCAATAAGTGCGCTTTATGTGGGATATAGGTTGGTGAATAAACTATATAGTAAAGTGGAATCTGTGACGTGCTGCAAACACGTGCATTTCCATCTTTGTATGCAAGATGCTAAAGAGCAATGAAAAGAGAAGAAAGCTGTGTATGAAACAAATCAATGAACTGGTCTCAAATTCCACTTAATATATTCCTTTGCACTGTCACTATGATTTTCCTTTCATTTTTATTGTTTATGGAGATTACATATAGAAGCACATAAAATTGTTTGCAGTTTTTCCTTCACACAAGTTGATATTAAGGAAATGATTTCTTCTTCAGATATCCTTCAAGATAATAATCCTGTACAAAACCAGAATGCATGTTTTTGTATTTGCTTTATTCTGTGATGTGATTTTTTTTTTTTTATTTAAAAAAAATGACTAGTACATCTCCAGGTCTCTTGTGATGCTTGGATTGTTAATGTAATCAACCTCTTCTGAAATGAACGGTAGACTAATGACTAGAGATGTGTTCAGTAACCCACAAATAATTCCTGTACCCACTCATTACTTAAAAAAGAAGAGGGCAGATTTTTCTGTGGGTGACCCAACAGTAATTAAGAGACCACAAATTCATGTAAATAACAGTGCAAAAGTTAATGTTGTCCTTGAACAGATGTAAGCTCAGTACCAGGCTTTTTGAAAGGAGGGAATATGCTTTCATTTCTGTACTCAGGTAATTTGTACATAAAGCAAGGAAAATGGCTGTGAAATAGTCTCTTTCAGCCTTGGAATGGATTCTCTTTCACTGCTGCTTGCAAATTATTATAGACTGTTAAACAGCTAGTTTGAATGTCAGGTAGATTGCAGACAGGTGTGAGTAAATTGCCCCAGGTTGTTAGGATGCAACGCAGTGCTAACCCAGGAGTGATACAACTGGGGAAGCGCCGTGCCGAGCTCTGCTGAGGTACTGGGTATGATGGAGAGGGCTCAGTCCTATGGGAAAGTGACTGTCCTGACTTTGAGTCCTGCCTGGATTGTCTTCCACTGGTTCAGACAGTAGGCCAGCTGCTAATACTTGGCTGCCATGTGTAGTCTTCCCCAGTCCCTGCAGAGAAGAGGGGTCATGGGTTTCATCCGGGCTCCTTATTATTAATACACATAGTAGATGCTTTGCCAACTGACGTAAAATCTCCCTAAGCACATATATTTAGGCTACCATCCATATTCAGATGACTCCTGGGTGGGGGAATGAGAACCCCTCTCTAGTGCAAGACACCTCTTTGCCCAAGTGTCCCCAGGAGTTTGATCCAGTAACTGTTAGCGGAGCTTGTATAACAAGTGCTGACAGATCAGAATTAATTCAGAAAGGCATCCAGAGGAACGTGTGGTGCCTACCATTTACATAGTTGTTGACTAACTGTGGCATTTACCCTGGAAAAGGGAAACTTAATCTCTAAGTTTACCTCAGTCTGAAGAGATTTGAACCCTGTCATCCTGGTTTCTGTTAGAAAGCCGTATCCACTGCTTCTGAGAAGAATGCTCCAGTTCTCCTGGGTGACGGCAGGGAGAGCTAGGCTTGGTTCCTGGCTGGCTGGAGCATTAAAGTACTTCTGAAATTTAGGGCCAGCACTCAGGTCTCCTCTACGTCATGCTATACAGAGATCACCTAATTGTGTCCCCTCTCTCTGTCTGACATTTGTATCCTTGGCTGCAAATTGACCTTGTTTTGATATGGGGCATGAAGATCATTCTTATCAAGGACAACTTAGAACCTGGAGTTCAAGGCAGCTTTCCTTGAGTGTGTGATTATGGGAGTGAGAGGATGAACACTAAACCGTCTGAAGTTGAGCAATACTGTATTTGCCATTAAGCTCTCCTATAGTGAGCACATGTAATTTTTCACCTCCTTAAAGCAGTGTGGCCATTGCTCAATGAAGTGCTGATCCTCAGAAAATGCCAGGTTCCACATCACTGGGTTAGGAGAACTCCAGAGGCAGATCGGTGCTTTGAAATACCGCTAAGGTTTTCCTATGGCAATTATAAGCATCTCTCTGCTTAGAATGGTAGGCACTTTTTTTTTTTTTCTTTTTTTTTGGGG
>KL274951.1:0-17361 GCA_000699545.1 Podiceps cristatus
AAACATATTTTTACAAATATAAATGCATAAATATAGAAATAATAATAATTTTATTCAATTTAATAAGTTTAATAACTTCATGTTTTTCACTTCTACTGTTTTCTTTACAATAAAGACACAAATAGTCATAGGTCTTTGATAATGACAGTCTGTAACAGTGGTTTTATTCCTCTTCTGTTTCTCTTCTTCTTTTCCTTTGTTCCTAGTATTACTTTTCCTGTCCTACTACTGGAAAAAATATGTAAAGTGGAAGAGACAGAAGGATTATGAATGTAAACAAAGGCCAGAAGAATCAGTTAAATTTTTATTTTCAAAATTAATTTTGAAGTTTGAAGTTTTTTTAAAGTTGCTTTCAAATTAAAAATTTTGTCACTAAAACACCTTATATGTAATAAGATATGGTCAGTTTCACTTTTTTCCCCCCTGTATGTTCTTTGATACAATTAACTGAGCCTTATTGCATCCTCAGAACACATTCCTTTACTCCTATATTTGAGAAAAATAACTTTTTTATTTTGAAAGGTATCATCATTTGTGTTGCCGATTGCACCACTTCAATCTTGCCGAGACATACATCTGTAAACTAGACTCCCTGCCCTTGGAGTTTGATATTTATAAAACTTGAAGGTGAACTATTGCCCTAGTATTCTTCAGGCTAGTGGAGGAACATGAAGTATCCATTAACAACTCTCATACAAGAGAATATTTGCATCCAGAGGATCCTAAAGTGTCTATTCTGTATGAAAGGAGAAAAAACAAAAGATGCAGATTTAGTATCTGTTTTAAAACAAAGCAAAACAAAACTCTAATAAATGTCACTAAGACTTTATCAATTCAGACATTTAACTCTGGTATTCGTCACAAGATTGATCAGACTAGTTCTCACCAAGGTTATTGAAGAGATGTATTTACTGTTAGTTAATTCACTGGCATCCTTACTCTGGCATCCAGATACGCATGAACCCAGGTACATACCAAATCTTTTATGAGAGACTTGGCAGCAAAGGGTCTGGCAGCATAAGCTCTGAGAGTAATAGCATTTTAAAAGCCGTGTCTTGAACCAAACAGCAGACAAAAGAAATCAGACACCTGTGCTCCACCCTTTATTTCATTAGGTTGAAAGAGAAGAAAACAGCAATAAACACCATCACATAAGGGTCATACATGAAGCATTGACCAAAAAGTCTCTGAGCAAGCATGCATAAATATCACCGGCTCATCAGTTATGGGATGTATGTAAGAACAGTAATTTCAAGGAGAATTTTTCTTTCATATCTATCCATGAGTCATTTTATTTTTATACCTCTTTCTTCCCCAGGAAAAAAAAAAAAAAAAAAAAAAAAAAGAGTTTTGAAGCTTTAAGCATGGCTATGGAGATTTCTATTTATGATCTGTACTTCCATCACATGGTTTCAAGCACATGAATATATGGGAGCTCTGATGGCAAAATACCAGCTCTGAAAATTATTTGATTCATTCAAATCAACATTCAGAGTCACAATGACATGTTATTCACTGATTTTTTTGTGCTTCTATCTTTACTTGTTATCATGAATACAACCAAGAAAAACGTTCAGTGTTGTTCTTAGAAGTATGATTTTGGAAGGAGAAGGTGCTCAAATCTGTGCTCAGTCCTGCTCCCAGGAAACTCCATTGCAATAATGGTATTCACCTGAATGACAGCGGGATGAAGCCCTAAAGTGCCATCACTTTTGGCCATATAACTGCAGCACTTACAGAAAGCTAAGATGTATCATTTTTAAATCTTTAATACACAGTATACAATAGATCTTCCCATATCTGATTTAGGAATTGAATGAGGCAGATTAGAATACTATTCTTTCTGCTATAATTTGCATGTCATCTACTAACTGACCTATGAGTTTATGGGCCATCTGAGCTGATAATACTCTAGCTTGTTATTGATATGCTGATTTTTCAAAACTGTGGAATAGCTTTTTCTCAATAGAAGATGTTTAAGAAATAAGGAAGAAAGAAAGAGGGTCAGGTGCAACTATAAACAGTTTATTGAAAATTACTTTAAATGGCAACATCAATCCAAATAGGACTTTTGTAATTTTCTTATTCCCAGCCTCTGTGGGTGAGTGATTTGCTGTGTCACTTGTGTATGAAGCTGGGCAAAATTTATCATACTTGCTTTCCCAAAAATTCATGAAAGCAAAATATGTTCACACAAGTATTCTTTAGTTTCATAGAAGGAATAATGTGACTTCAGCTGTATATAATAATAGATATAATGCTATCATACAATTCAGGCCCCTGATGGCTTGCATCAGGGTACTCAGTTCAGCTGTCATTTTCATTTTAGCAGAGGTGAAAATGGAATTACAGATTTCACTTAAACATAGTGAAGGTTTCAGTTTTAAAAGATCCTGAAACAAGAAAAATACCTAACACAGAGCTGGAAGTTTGCACTACAGAAAACTAGTCAATACTTAAAATAACAATACACAAATGCATATAACAAAGTCACTTGATGGTCCATAACAGGCCGTGTTGTCTCTTTATGGTTTTTATGCCTGTCTAGTTGTGTCCAGAAGCTTAGTCTTAATAAGGTCAGCATAACTAAGTTTCTAATTATTTTCTATAATAATAAAAATAATTAATGAATATTCATGAGTCACTTCACTCCTATATGACTCAATTTCTACATCTTTAGCTGCAGTAATGATACTTTCTTGGTAAATATAATTTACCAGGAACGATATTTGTATCCTTTATTTTGAATCTGTCAAAGAAGAAAATATATTTTAAAGAAGTTATCATTGCATTTTAATTAATTATATGTTTGAAAAATTGTTATAAAAGACTGGAACTTGAAGAATATTGTTAAATACCTCAGTAAAAAATTAAATGAATACAGTACGCACTATTTGGATAGATGAATATTCCTGACTAACCATTTAGAAACGGTTATTCATCAGAATTTTAGATATCTTATAGAAAAGTCCACCTCTTAAGCCATATATTGTAAGTGGACTGAAAGCTTTGCACAAAATAAAACCTTCTTATAATGCATGAAGCAAAATGGAGCGCAACATGAAATTACATCCACCAGTTTTATTTGTGTGTTTTCATTGCTGAAATTTGAAGTATATGCCTTAATCATGATACTTAATAAACTTTTTTTTTTTTTTATTAAGATATTAAGATTTTTGCCACCTTTGATAATTGTAGGAGTAATAGGTACTAAAAAAGTAACAGGGAGAGCCACATTTTCCTAATGGGTGGAAAAGAATTATCATCTGAAATTTCTGCAAAATATTTTAAAAACTGACAATAACAGACATATTTAGGATAAATGGAAATCATTATCTATGGAAAAATACCATTATCATAACAGGAGAGAGACAGAAATAGTTTAATTGATATAATTATGCATTAAAAATGCCATCCCAGTGATTCCACTGTTTGAAAGGGAAGAAATATTTACAGACATCATCACCTGTTAAGGTTTAGTACTGCAGTATCTTAAGACATACTGCATAGAGATGGGAGACATCAAAGTTCAAATGATTTTTGAGCCATTAAAGTGCCATTACTATAATGACAGAGGAAGTTCAAGTGACTGTCTTGTAGAACCAAATATATAAATCTCTTCTGTAGACTCTTCTTATTGTATATTTTAAAATACATCTATCTCTTGAGGAAGTGAATTACAGTCTCTGGCAACCATCCTCGTCATTCTTTTTTCATAGTAATGCACTAGCTAATGAATAACCTGAAATGCAGAGAGTAGTTTATCACAATTCTAAATAGTAATGTATCCATGTAATAGCTTTTTTAGTTGATTTGGTCTATAGAAGGTAAAGACCTAATTCACTTCCTACTGATACAGCCGGTTATAGTTGAATATGTATCTTTCAGGAAAGTCAAAGATTGAAAATTCTATTTATTTGCTTGGTTTTTCACAATAAAGTATTTTTTAAAAAAATAATTTGACATTACACTCTAAAATACAGCAATAAAAATTATAGAGTCACATAAATTAAGAATGTCAGCTATTAGATTTTTGTGAATTTCCAACTAAAAATTCAACATAAATTATGTATTTCCACAAGGTATTTCAATTTCATGTTCTGGTATACTCTGATAGATGAGCTTCTGACCTGCAGTTGTTTTAGTAGGATTTCTGATTCAGTTTTCTGGATTTATCACATGGCATTTACAATTTTATATTTCGTACATTATATATCAGGGAGGGGAGAAAATAATAATCTCAAAATCACTGTATTTTAGAATAATAGTGAAAAACTCTAAAAGAAAAAAAAATATTGATATATTTAAAGAAGATATTAATACTATTTTAAATATTTTCAAATAGAGTGGAATCTACTTTATTTTTGAAAAGAATACATTAAATATTATGGTATTCTAGAAAAGTTAAACTAATCTGGTTTTCTGTAATTCCTGAAAAACAAATAGTGTATCTAAAAACATGGTTGTCCTATGAAGGAAAAAATAGATCATAACAGGTAACTGATCCTAATTTAGCTCACACTGATGGAGTGAATGACATATTTGGATCTCTTCCAACTCAACACCATTCTTATTTCATCCAGCATGCAGTATTTATTTTTGTGGGATATTTACATTTTACTTTATAAAAGGCTTGAAGTATCCTGCAATCTTTATTTTCACAAATTCCACCTGTATTATACCATGGCACATTGAATTCTACCAAATTCTGTGAGAAGTAACTAGCTGCTCAAACATATTCTAGCAAACACCTCAGCAGTAAAAAAAAAATTTCAGAAGAAATTATAGATTTTGAAGGACCAAGAGCTGAACACCAAGTAGATATTTTACTGGACATAGTCTAGATTCCTTAGCATAAGAAAAGAAAGCTAAGTCTAGATATAGTAATATTAATATAAATAAATCTGCCAGAAATATCACAGAATTCATTTTTCTCCATGTTTCTCATCTGATTATTTTCCTCACCATGAATATGTAATACTGAACCACTAGTAGATTTTATTTTTTTGTAATTTACTGCATTTAGAGAATATTCTAAAAAGCAAGTTATTAAATACTTAAACAGTAGAATGCTCAGTAAGATCCCTGTGTAGGTTTGCCATATATTATACCGCCTGCCTTAACAAGTGAGGAAATCAAAGTGTTGTTATGATATTTAAGATCATTGTATTCTAATCTGTTCTGTTCCATTCTATTCTATTCTATTCTATTCTATTCTATTCTATTCTATTCTATTCTATTCTATTCTATTCTATTCTAAAGTCATAGAATAGTTGAGGTTGAAAGGAATTTCTGGAGACTGTCAAGTCCAACCTCCTTGCTCAAAGCAGGGTAACTAGAGCAGGTTGCCCTTATTAGTCTTGTGTGACAACTGTGAAAGCTTGTGCTCATGAAACTGCATCCTACATTCTAAACATCTGCCAATGATATCTTCATAGCAGAACAAGAAAGGAGTTTACACATGCACATAAAAGGAATAGCAATATCCCACTAACTCTAAAGAAAATACAGTACTGTTCTACTTGCTCTACTTGCTCAAGACAGATTTAATTAGAAATATGTTTAAAAATATGCTAGGAGCTTCCAGGTTAAGTATTCATGCAGCTCATTTACAGAGTTAAAATTCTCAATCAGGAATTTGATTCCTAATGCCTTTGCTTTACAATGAATGACTCTTCATCACTGCAGTTGTGACTTTCATTAAGGATAGGAGAATATAACGTTCCTTCTAAATTATCTGTAAGCATTGCTTAAAACTGCTTTTCACAACTCTTTCACTCTCCTTTCTTCATATAATTTTATATGATGTACAACAGTAAAATTGATACTAGTGTTGTGGGACGACAAAAATATTTTATCACCATAAAAGAATTAATTACATTTTATATATACCAGTATTCAAAATAGACCTCGATCTTTGCACCTTGGGAAACCATTGTGAGTATAATGTGCAGTCCACTCTAACGTATTATTATGTGTTCTACAAAATCCACATCAGTTTTGCTGACTTATGTGTGAGAAAGTTCATCTCTCAGCCATCACAGTTGCTGCAGCTGTTATCTATTATAAAAGCAGTTGTGTCACACTGTTTTCAGTGTGATAGACATCTGATCTTGTTCTCTTTCTAGGAAAAGTCATGGACTCTGCTTGAATAGTATGTTATAGGCTTATGAGAATGGATGTTGGGAAAACAGGTACTTCATATATAACAGATATATATTTTAGTATAAGTTTTTCACTCTCATCAAATGTGAAATGTAAAAATGTCTCATGACAGGCATGTCATCTGTTCACACTCAAAGGATCACAAGAGTTTCAGAACAGTTGAGATGAAACAAAATATTTTTGCACACATTTAAATATACCACAATTTTTATGAATTCTTATCTACAATAACAAGAAAAACATACTCTTGTTGCACATGCATTTCAAACTGTAAAATTAACAGCCCATTAAAGCTGATGTGTGAACAAAGTCTGAACCAAAGTTTAAATATTCAGTCCTGATATTCCAGTATTGCCACACAGTTAATATATCATCAAAATGAACTTTCATCATTATCCTGTTGCCTGTTGTCATGATCACATGACATTTTTGCAGCAGCAACTGCCTGTATAGAAAACTGACATTAGAAGAGTACTGAACTGCTTCATCCTCTTTTAACATGATTTATTATGTGTACACCATCAGCATAGCATTTCCACCTCACCAGCAAACATTAAGAAGTACTGCATAAGTTGCCTGTGTACCAGCTTGAGAAATTCTGAGATAAGCCTAATTAAAAGAAATATATTATACTTCATTTCTCAGGGACAGGAAATTACTTGTCTTCCCATAACTCTTGGAAGAGGAAGAGACAAGTAGCACACCAGTCTCTCTGCATCGCAAGATACTGACTCCACAAAGAGGCAATCTTTCTACCAATCTTAAAATAAGGGAAAGGCTTTCTGTTCCAGTAGACTACGTGGGGTAAAAAAAAACAAAAACAAAAACAAAAACAATCCCCAAAAAAACAAAACCTGATCTCAGTGTTGCCCCACAAGTAATTATATAATCTGAATTATTTACTAAAGTAACTCATACAATAGGTTATGCCCATCCTCCAAACAGATGCTCAGAACACACTTTACCCCAAAAGTATGTTACTAGTGCTACACAAAGACATGTTCTCAGTGACAAAATATTTGGTGCACATAACAGCCCAACTAAATCCTAAACACATAATGATACTACTAAATGATAACATATGCATTTTTGTGTATTTGTTTGTATGTCCACATTCCATGTTATTGGAATCATGTCCTATGGTCATGATTAACGCTGACAAGGTTTCTTAAAGTCACTATACAAGCCACCTGGTTATGAATAAATCATGAGACAATAAAACTCTTGTTTCTGACCATAGATGAAGAGAGAAAGAGAATGCCTGGACAGCACACCTTCACAATCTCCTTCCAAGAACAGATCAGTTAATGGGAAAACCCTGTCTCCAACCAAACCCCAAATATAATCACTTGCAAACAGTTTTATTTTATCATTATTGATGTTATGAAGTACTTATAATGCAATTCATCAAATGACTGCAAGTATAAGAATAATTAACAGTTCCTAGATGACAGACTTCATCATGTGAAGGAAATAGTTTTGCAGATCTTTTTCTCCTTAGAAAACTAGTTCATTTTTCTTTTCTTGACAGTGTATTGGGTGTCTGTGGCAAGGCGCTGTCAGTGGGGGAGGGCTGTGGGGTGACCTCTGTGGAGAGACACCAGGGGCTGTCTCATTCCAGATACAGCTGGTTCCAGCAGGCTTCCATGAACCCACCACAGGACACAGCTGAGCCCATCAGCCATGTGTGGTGCCAGTGTAAAAATGTGTTTAAGAAAGACATGGAAAGAACAAAAAGAGTGAGAAAGACTAGAGGGAATACGAAAGCCAGAGAAGCAGGAGGGGGTGGTCCATGGTGGAGCAGATGTCCACACTGCAACCCATGTGTCCTGATCCAATATCGGGAAGGTTTTGCTATGATCCCAAGGACGAGATTAAGACGCTGAAATTGGTCAGATTTTTACTTTATTTTTTTAACAAACCAGGGAGAAAATGTGGGAGGAGGGCGAAGGGAAGGCAGAGAGGGAAGGGAAGAGGGATAAGAAAAGAAAAGAGAGAGAGACTTGGGAAAGAGGAGAGGAAGTTCACCACCACCACTCCAAGTCTGATGATGATCTGCTGACTCTGTCCAAGGTCTTCAATCGTCACACACTTCATCAAGGCTGGGGTCCGGAAAGGCACAAGGCAGGGAGGAGGTAGGGAAGAAGGAGCCCATGTCAAAGAGAGCATGCTACTTATATAGGGGTCTTTTGCTCATGCGCAGATCGCAAATGTGTACGTGCGGTTCATGCCAGATGTGCTGTCCCCCTAGAAGCCTTCTCCTGCTCTTTTTGCACCTTTGGTCCCTGTGTAGGCACATAAGGTTGTTTATCTCAAAACTGTGAAGAAGATGGTTTTCTCAAAGCATGATGCTCGATTCTGGGAAATGGTGGTACAGCAGCAATGTCGAGACAAAACTGCATTTGGTATAGGTTCTCTACACCATAGAAGACCTATACAGCTGCAGTTGGATATTCCTGAAGGAACTGCACACCATGGAGAGATCACACTGGAGCAAAGGAAAAGTATGAGGAGGAAGGAGCAGCAGAGAGGAACTCCTGTGTACTGACCGTAAATCCCACCACCCACATACCCCTGTACTTCTTGTGAGTGTGGGTGAAGGCACAATGGTGTCTGGTGTGAAAGAGTGAAAAGAAGCTAGGGAAAGTGGAGAGGAAAGGGGTTGTTTCAAGATTTTTCTTTCTGTTTCCAACAGGAGTAAGGAGTAAGTACATATTTATTTTAAATGGCAATAATTTAAGCTATTTTTCCCTCAACCCACAAGCTTTCTCAATCCGCTTTTCTACCTCTCATCCCACTTGGGGTGGGGGTGTGTGTCAGGAGGGAGCAAGCAGCTGGGTGGGCGTTGGCTGTTAGCCAAGGCTAACCTGCCACAGTCAGACTCACAATCTCTTGAGTCTACTGTATATGATTATCAAATTAAATGATCAAATTTGCCAACCTGTCTAAGGGCAAAAGCTGTACGGAACACTTTATTACCAAAATCTGAGATTTTAATTGATGTTCTGTTGATAAAGATTTCTCTTCCATATTAAGATAAAACTCAAATCTTTAAATCTATTTTATGAACAACTAAAAAAGGGTAAACTAATACATATTTGTACATTAGGATTCACCAGGCCCTTGATGCAGAAATTATCTACTTCAGTCAAGAGACTGTTTTATGTTATTGTTTCTTTTTATTTTCTCTGGGTTTTGTCCACATACCTCATATTATTTTCAAATATATTTCACAGTTAAGAGGTGATTAAAATTGACATGTTCACATCAAACTTTCCTTTTAGACCACATGGCATTTTAAGACATAGAATATTCATTTAGTTCTAGAATTTCTGACCTGTTTTACAGTTTAATAATAAGAAAAAGTATACATCACACACATTCCAGGAAAAAACAAACAAACAAACAAACAAACAAACAAAAAAACCCCAACCAAAACACCCACAAAAAACCCATAACAAACCAGGGACTGTTTTTCTTCTGATGATAATAGTTTTGAGCTTGACTTATGGATCAGTGATGTTATTTGCTTTTATTTGTATCAAATATATATTTTTATTCTATATTCAAGCTACATGTTTTTAAAAAGCTTGGGAATATCAGTCAAATTACTTTGGAAGACAAAGTTAACTCATGACTTCCTCATGAATACAATTTTTTCGGTGCTCGTTCTTCTCAATCTGCTTCTGTTGTTCTTTTCCCCACCTCACACATTTATAAGAAAGATATCTTAACTATAGAGAATAATCCTAATGAACTGATCTTCATGTAGAAAATGAAAGTTGATTTTGACCTTGGAAATGAGTGTCATCTCCAGAAGCCGTGTCTTGCACTAGTTTTAGAAGTATTAAGGGCAAAGTTAATGCTACTAGATCAGTCAGAATTAAAAGCAACCCACAGATTAGCAGCTATTACCATTGCATGGTTGGAAAGATCTGAGCTAGGAAGGGCTTCAAACATGAAAAATTGATAATCTTCTGCCAAACAAAGGATAAAAGAGAATTTGGGGATCAAAGAAAATAAGTAAAAGTAGTCCTTCTTCTTCCCTTCCTACCCCCCAAAAAACCCAAAAGCATAACTAAAATACTAAAAGTAAAACAAAATGTCTCGGGTCATCATTAATTTAAGAATTTCTGATGAAATAGCAAGTGTTGTCCTGAGGCGGAAAAGGTGAGAAATGAATTTTTACATATTTAGCAGCTTCTGCAGGCAGGCAGTGACAGTTCCAATAGCCTGGAGCCCTGAATACATCCTGAGTAGATCCTCACTATGTGGGTAGGATGATAAGAAAGAAGCAGCAACAGAAATTAAAAGGGTTATTGGGGGGGCGGGGGGGAGGTATCATAGAATCATAGAATAGTTTGGGTTGGAACTTTAAAGCTCATCTAGTCCAGCCCCTCTGCAGTGAGCAGGGACACCTTCAACTAGATCAGGTTGCTCAGAGCCCCGTCCAGCCTGACCTTGAATATTTCCAGGGACAGGCTTTCTACCACCTCTCTGGGCAACCAGTTCCAGTGCTTCACCACCCTCAGTGTAAAAAATTTCTTCCCTCTGTCTAGTCTCTATGTCCTCTCTTTTAGTTTAAAACTTATCCCTTGTCCTACTACATCAGGCACTGCTAAGAATCTTTTCCCCATCTTTCTTATTGGCCCCCTTTAAGTATTGAAAGACTACAATAAAGTCTCACTGGACCCTTCTCCAGCCTGAAAAACTCCAACTTTCTCAGCCTGTCTTCACGGGGGAGGTGTTCCAACCCTCTGATCATTTTTATGGCCCTCCCCTGGACCCACTCCAACAGGTCTATGTCTTTCCTGGGGGTTCCAGAGCTGGATGCAGGACTCCAGGTGAGGTGTCACCATTGTGGAGCAGAGGGGCAGAATCACCTCTCTCAACCTGCTGGCCACAAATAATGATCCTTCTTCAGGTATACAAATTCATGAAAAAGTATCCTCTATGTTTTCTAATGTCAAACCCATCATGTATGCTAAGAAGATGATAGTGTAACAGAAAGAAAGTAATAAAATTTATCAACAAAAATATTAATCATTGATATACCTGTCCACAAGCTTTAGCTGTTATGTCCATGGTAATATATATGAAGGAATGCCACATACTATTGTAAGAGGTTATTCATTATAAACGGTTTAAGATTCTGTAATCTTTTTATTATAATACCCAATATCACCACAAATCTGATTTGTACTATATTGCTTTTCTAGAAATACCATACTTGAAGACACATTATACTTTAAGGTTCCAGAACCTTAAGAAGAAGTGAAGTCTAGCAAGGACAATATTCATGTCAATTCTTTCCTGGATGCATATGCCCCTTTTTCATCATATGTGTTATGTATTTATTGTATATGACACCAAAAGTAGACTCGAGATCCGTTTCATCAAAATAATCTTACATCTAATTTTAACATCAGTCATGAAGCAATCTTAATGATACCATTTGAGTGCTTAAAATATTATTTTTATTCATTATTCTTTTTATATTGCCACGTAAAACTACAGTTCTGAAAACAATTCCTTGGTTTTATGAATGAATAGTTAAATAATTCAGGTTGGAGTTGAAGAATTGTCATCCCCCAAAATGCCAGAACTTAGAATTTACTATTTTATATTCTTGGAGCAGAAACAAAATGAAAAAAATTGCTGGAGTATGAAGCCAAGAAAAATCCAGCAGCAGCTTTGAGTAATCCCTGAACCCTTTGTTTAAGCTAAAGAGGAAATTTCAGGGATGGGTGAGAAAGTAAAATAAATGAAAACTGACATTCATCAGCTGGTTTATGAATGCAAAGTACACTACAAATCTTTTTAATTGGGTGTGCAGAACAGTGATTCAAAAGCTAACATTGACAATAAAAGCATTATATAGTAGATACCAGTTTCAAGAAGAAAAACAGTTTAGAGCAGTAGCTACAGTCCCAACGTTCAAATCCTGTTTTGTGTTGAAAGGGAATTTTGTGGCAATTAATACAACTGTTCTGCACTGCAAGTATAAGCTTACAGTACAGAGTTGAGCTGCTTTTACTCCAGAATATGTCATCAGTATGAATTTAGATCTTGAAATGGCAAAAAAAAAGCTTAATTTTCAGACCAAAACATAAATTTATGTGTAATTAAATAATTATTCATTCAAATGACTGATTAAAATATCTGCTGCACATCTGCATCCGAGTTTGTCTCTGTAGTTGGAAAGATTTTGTGAAGCTCTTGATGAAAGCATAACAGATATACTCACCATTTTTTTTGTTTCATTAAGATTTATACTATAATGTCTTACCATATATATACACAGACATACACATTCCCCCACCAAAATTTCCTAGCCTTCAAACTTGGTATTTTGCTGAAACACAAAGAACAAGCATTACAATGTTGAAGCTACTTTGTTAACTTGACCCTTTTCAAGTTAGTTTGCCAGTAAAACTGTCTTTCAAAGATATGATGATCATCATTAATCATGAATGATGAGCAAGCTTTTATTCTAAGTATTGTTAGGCCAATTTAAAATTTCTACGGAATTAAATTTTGACTGTCATAGATGGGAAAGGAGTTGGGTAAAAGCTTTTGGTTTTGATAGGCTTATTTGGTTAGAAAACAGCTCATAATCACACTGCAGCCCATAAATATGATTAAGCAAGTTTTAAAATAACTAGAGAAATAATCACAATGTAACCACAGGAACAGTAAGCTGTAAGCTGCAAACCAGTTAAGAAGATAAGTCAATGCAACTGATGTTGGCTTTGGGTTTCTGAAAATCCCTCCATGTGCTTTTGGTTGTTATGATTCTATGTATTCTGTGGTTAGGCTGTGCTGAATCCTCTATCTACATTTTTATCCTTTTGGATAGCTAGCTTTATCCTGAGTATGTCTATACAAATTTCAGTCCATGGCATTGGTTCTAGAACTAACAAAATTTCTACAGCTCGAAATCATTCTAATAAAAAGGACTTATATAAAACCTCAATCCAGAACCTCGAGTCATAGAAGACATTTAAACAGCTAAGTGGTATAACTAGATTAAAAAAAACCAAACCAAACCAAAAAAAAACAAAAAAAAACCACTCCAGAGACCAAAGACCTCAATCATTTTTTTTTAAAAAATATATTTCTGAGAAGTGTAAATATATTGAACAATTAAGCATTACATGAAATTCCAAATTTTATAATACTTCATAAAGGACATAAAAAAATAATCGAAACAAAATGTCGCTCCTACAAATGATTACTGAAAAAACAAAGAGATAGCCAGTTCTGAGAGAACAGTAGAAAAAGATCAAAGATTTGAGAAGAGATGAAGCACAATCTCTTTGACTATCACAAGATATATTTGAACTAGAACACACTCCAAATGGTTTGTGTCATATCCATCATTGTATTGAGTAATTACTCTAGTACCTTTGTCCTGTTATTTCCTACTTTGTTCCTTTTCTCAGGACAAGAGTGCTTTGTCTCTCCTCCTGTAATATGCAGCCAGGTTATATGGACTTGCACTTTGTCACAAAAATTCACAAATGGCCTGGGCCAAACAAGGAGAAGGACTAGGACACAAAGTATTGAATTACAAGAGTAAATATTTATTCATTCATATGAGGTATCCCAGCCATATTGAGGCACCCCAAATGTGATTCTACACAAGGTTCTTACACCCTTCAAAGGTTCAGGTACAATGTGATTTGCCTTATCAGTAACACCCATGCTACTAATTACTAGTCATAGTATAACTTTGCAAAGCAACTACATTTTTGCAGCTTTCTTTCCACTTGTCTATTGATCCAGATGTCCATGGAGTCAGACTTCATGTAGTTACTTATCTATGATGCCAGATAACACTGAGAGGGTTTCAAAGATCTGTTAGAGAGGCTTGGATGCTGGCATTATCTTGGCTCTCCAAGGGCATCCTTTATACTTCAAGAACAGCTCTAACCTTCCAAGAAGCAAAGTCCTTCTTTCCCAGGCTGTCCTTCAGTTTGTTTTACTTAAGCATGAACAATACCAAAGTCTTCAGTAAAATTCCAATACCTCATTACATTTTTATATAATGCAAATTAATATATATTAACAAAGCTAATACACTTTCATACTATAAAGACTGATTGATATAATGGTTACAGGAGGAGATTTTCTTAACAACTTGCAACAATGGAAGTTCCTGTAGTTTAGCTTTACAATGTTTATAACTTGAAAATATACTTTGAAAAAAGACTACTGCTCTTGACTGCTATCTCAAATAAAGCTCCCCAAAACACTAGGTCTGAAGGTAGGCCTCTGTCCTGCTGCTGTGTCAATTGCATATGGTTAGACAGCTTTCTGATCAATGAAGCTCAGGGGTTTTATTTGTTCTTTCTTGATTTACATAAAGAAATGTGCACCTCATTAGTTAAGATCATGTACTTGAAAACAAAACCTGCCAGATCTGAAGACAAAATGATGAAAAATGTGCCAATGTATATGCATGATCATGCAATGTGCTTGAACTAATCAGTCATAGCTGAATATGTAATGGAATATGAAATAGCCTGGGCTTTGTTAGCAGTATATAGTAAATTATAATAGCATGAATAAAACAGTTTTATGCAAAGAAAGATTTAATGAAAATAATTATGGTTGAAATTACTGCAGTATTGCAAAGATATATTCATTGGAAAGATGTTTAAGAGATTAGCTGAACCAGCAACATCTTCTTAGTATGTGTTTCTAATCAAAAGAACATTTACTTTTACCAAATACTATAGAATTCTGGGTGAATTTTGCATTAAATGTAACTATGCGCACTGCAAACAAGAAGAGATTCTGGATAAATACTTCATTCTTTTTTCAGCATCCTGCCCAACTAACAAAGATCGGAGGAATGTGGTCAACACTGACTTTTACTCCTAGATTACATGGGATCTTTCAGTTGCATTTATTGCTCTTGAAAAAGGTAGAAGTCATAAATAAAATCAAGTGAATGTTTGCACATACACCACAACAGAATACAAACATGTATGGATATCTGCTGCTCTATCTGGGTATGTTGATTGTGTCTAGATGCTTACCTATATGAAATGTTCTAGTTTTAGCATGACAGCAAATTTCCTGTGCAACTATGTATAGAGAGTCATCCTTACGATGTGCATAGAGAGTCATACAGAGAGCTTCAAGTAAATCATGCAGACAATTTCTGACCTACGTCTATGTCATGGATGGAGTGATGAACTTCACTTGTAAGAGTGAAACAACAACATACTTTATTGATATAAAACAGTGAGTTAATGAAGTTCAGTGGTAAATGCGACAGTGTTTAACGAGATTCGATAGCAAGGTAGACCAAATTATTTACTGCACAGAGGACAGGGTCAGACAAAACTGCCAGAGAGATCCTGCTGTTGAGTCATCAGGTTCAGAAAGGACCTCCTTGCTTTCTAAACTCCTTCTCAGAGAGAAGTTTGGGGTGGCATCATGTTCCACAAGGTGGGTACATGTAGAGTTAACCTTTTTTACCTGCCCCAGGGGATGGGTTAACCCTTTCTTAGTCAATCTCTTTTAACAACCACAGGGGCAAGATTAGTTTCTATCATACTCTGCACAGTACTCAGAAGTAACAATTACCCAGGAGGTCCAAGCAAAGCACAATTTTACTTAAAACTCAGTAGGATTACAAAGCTGGCCAAAACACACACCACAATATATTCTTAGATCGATGGATTACAATTAGCAGAATTTAGCAACATGGTTCTGTTAAAGCAATGGGTCACAACCAGTAGAACTTAACAAAATTGGAAACACTGTTACTCTTATGTGCCCAGAATAAGGTCAGAATTTGAGAGAGAAAGAGAAAAATAGAGAAAGAGGGAAAAAAAGCAAGAAAGAAGATTGAGAAGATCTCACCACCCAGGGGTCCAGTGTAGGTCGGCATAAAGTTGTGGTCCTTGGATGGTGGCCGTGCACCAGATGCCCCTGATCTGCGTCTTTTTATGCTACCTGGTCAACCCTTCTTGGAGGAGCCTAGCATACCTTGTGCAGAGGAAGTATTGAATTTTTGAGTATCCTGGAAATGAGTTGGTGGGGAATGGTCGTCATTTGGTCCCCCCCAACTAGGCTGATCAAGCAATGACCCTGTTCACTGGCTTTATACAGGACTTTTGCGACAGGGTGCTCTGTCTCCGCAGGGCCCCTCTTGCCTGTGACTCTTCCTTTATCAAATAAGGACAGTATCCTGTTCATCAGGATGACCACCAACAAGGGGCTGCCCTTCCAGGGACAGTGTCCAGATGGCTTCTCAAACAAGGACCCCACCTGAGCACAATGTCTCGTTTGTCAGGGTGGTTGCTTTGAGACTGGGACTCTACAGGCCTTTACAGCCTTCAGAGAACAGGAGCCTAAGCCATCGCCATGCAGAGGTATTGAGACCCTCATGAGACGAAAGCCAGTACAGAAAATGTTACCCTGCCTATGCACGTTCTGTTATCTTGCAAGACAGATTGTTTGAGACAAACTGTTCATTCCAGTTCACAACAAGTCAGTATTTGGGGCAATACAGGTGGCTGGATCCAGTTCTAGTCCCGGAATTGGTTTATGTCTAAAGGATTATATATGCACAATCAATCTTTTATATCACTTAGCTAAAATTTCAAAGTTTAGCATGCTATTAGTCACTTTCCAAGGACCTATTGCAGCAAGGAATCTCTCAACCTTGAGAGTATCCTTGAGGGGGGCATCCCTACTCAAGGGGAGATCCCAGCATACAGCCCACTGCTGTGTAGAACTCAACAGGCCCTGGGCTGTCCACTATTTATAACATGAGATGATTGGCCTATAGTCATATTTGCATACCAGCAAGACATCTGGGTCTCTACTCCAGGCAGGCCTTGGCTACTATGTTGCCACCCCCTCCCCCTGCCCACCCCGAAGTCCAGCATAAACTGGGCACAGGTGTCACAACTCCCACTGGTGGCTATGGCTTAATTAGGGGGCAGTGGGGGGAGCACACCGTCACAGTCTAACACAGGTGAAATGTATACCATCAAAGCTGAAATACAGCAATTCACGTCTAAAACTTTAGACTCCAAATTGCTGCCTTAAGTGTTAAGTTAAAGTGGAGAATTCCATTCCTGCCTTTGATAGCCTTTTACAGTTGTTTTGTACGCTTGACTTGTGTTTGCCTTAGCAGTCAGCTGAGCCCCTCCGCGGCTGCTGGCCCGCCTG
>KL274952.1:8660-54112 GCA_000699545.1 Podiceps cristatus
CCAAGTATATTCTCAATGGATTTGCTAATTACTTTATGTCAATTTCACATTCCCATTCCTTCATTCAACGGAAGGCTTCTAACTAGATCTCCAGTACTTGATTATTCAGTAAGATGACAAAACTCCTTTGGTGTTCTTTCTGTGATACCTTTCATGGCTTTAATAATTTAGCTTGCAATTTAATATCATATGCTACTGCTCATCCTGGTTTCCTCAGCTGACCCATCCAGCTTGACTTATAGTACTTTCTAATTCCCACCAAGTACATGTTCTTTGATGTCATGTTAAATAATGGAGATGAATGGCCAGTGTTTTTAATCAGCTGAATTCGCCTTCAGCAAAATTCTGGAATAGATCTATTCCTATTCAATTTCAGTAAGTGATGCAATTACAGTACATTTATGTAGGGTTAATTTCTGTGGATTACACAAGTACTGATGGAACAGTTAAACCCTGAAACTACTGCTGGTTTCTTATGAGCTCAGTTCTGTACAGCAACTTTAATTTTAGAAGTTTGGAAATTCTACTTCTATGTTTTCCTTTACTGTTTCATATTTTACCGTCTAAAAATACAAATGAACTGTGGAGAAGGATTCTGTTAGGTAACAGTACTTTAGGAAATGTTCATAAAAATCTCTTGCATATGCTGCTTCCTCGGAAAGAAGTGTAACTTGTGGAATAGACTGTACAATTCTCTGCATTGAGAGCAAAGTCTGCATTTTTTTGGGTACTACATAAGTATCATTCTGTTTTACCGTAATCTTTGTGCTTCTGAGCACCATTCATGAAGTATGTATTTCAAGTAGCGGTCAAACTTGATGCTTTACCCTAAAAGTACTCAAAGTATGCAGAATTTCATTTAAATACTGGTAAATGGCTAATATTACACTTTCTGTTTCCTTCTTCCTCTCTCCCTTCCCCCATGTTCCTTTGATAAGTCTGAAGTGTTTTCAGTACGACTGACGATACCAGACATGTTTAGGCTTATACTTCATGTTGTGCACTTCCTTTCCATAAACACACCTGTTTTTTTCAGCTCTGATTTCACTATTACTTGTAATATCTTTCTGCCAGAGAGCTTGGGGAAGGAAGAGTCTGCACATGAATTTACCCCGGAGAAGTATGTGACAAGGAGGTGGAGCTGTGGTTTCTCCTCTGGCCTGCTTCTTGCTGCTGTGCCTGAGGAGCATCCCCAGACATTTATATACCCACCCTGGGAAAAAACATTTCATTGCAGGATGAGAATGGGGTGTGGGAATGGGGAATCTGTGTCCTTGAGACTCTGTCAGGAGAGGGGAGAGAGAAGAAGGAAATGGTAACCCAATCAGGTAATTTTAAAATAAAGTTTTAAAACTACTAACCCCGTAAAACCACACAACCAAAAAAACCCACCTGTGGAGGTGGATGGAGGGGGGAGAAGAGGTAAGCAGTTGGGTAGCAGATGTAGGGGGTGATAAGGGCGGGTAGAAGATGTCTGAAGAAGACAGCTGAGAGGAAAAAAGGAAGAATATTTACTACTGGAGGAGAATATGGGTTGTACTGCAGGTGGCAGGAGGAGGGCATGTGTGTGGATAAGACCTGATGCAGGAAGACCAAGTCGGTTCGAAGCAGGACTTCTGGGTCACTGGCATCAGTCAGTGGTGATCCCCTTTGGAGCAGGGGGAGGCAGGGAGCAAAGCACAAACTCCATAGTGCGAAAATGTGTGTATTTCATTCTTGTGCCAGAAACAAGTGAAGTGCAGTGGGTGTTCCCAACCTGTTGGCTGCCCTTTCTGTACATGTTCCAGGAGTGTCTGCAGGAAGCTTCAATCACAGGTCAGGAAGTACAGCCTTCCTGACTTGCCCTGCTGGCAGCTATGAAACTGGTCAGCGTAAAATCTCCATAAACATCTTACGGTATGTCCTATTCCAGCCTAAAAAACCCCCTTGCTTGAAGTCCTAATATTTTTCTTCATTTATCTTAAGTGTTTTGAGGTTCAACCTGGCAGTTTGTAAGACAGTGATCCAGGACAGTGCACCAGGGCCATTCCCTGCTGCCTCTTTGCCTAGAACCCTGCAACTTTTCCCTCCCCTGTACTCCTGCAATTGCGTGGCTGGACTTGCATCTTCATTCACATAGCCAGTGTTTCTTGTCCCATGATTTTGACCATATGGTGGGTGGATGTACTTCCAGTCATGTGAAGGAGAAGGCATTAAGGCTTGTGGCTCTTCATTGTAGTTAGTATATGTCTCATCTGGTCTCATGATACTCTGAAACACACACTTTTCCAACTGCTTAGAGCAAACCCAGAACAAGCTGGAAAAAAAGATAAAAATGTGTTTTCCTTAACTTTTCCGTTCTAGTATTGTTACTTATCACTTAATTCACTAAAGGTTTAGAATATTGGAGTGCAGGAAGAGATGGAAAAAAATGCTTCTCCCTTCTGGAGGTAGTGTCAAAATGGCAGTGTGTTTTAGATAAATTGCTTTTACACTGGTGAATGGCTTGAGTTTGTCAAGGAAACCCTTACTCCATTCGTGTCTAGCACTAAAAGGTTCTGCCACGCTTCTGGCGGCAAGAGCGTACTGCAGAAGTCCTAGCCTAAAACGTTAGCAGACTATTCACGTATTGTGTTCATGTCTGGATGCCACTGCATAAAAGCCTGCATATCTTCAAAATCTGAAATATCTCTTTTCTATTACTTGGCTGTTGTAGTATATGGCTTTAAAATTTGGTTCATGATCCATCTTTTCCAAGTAAGATTTTAATGGACTTTAGTTTCCTGTATAAGGAAGTGTTTGGACTTCATCCATCACACTTTCATCAATTCTGTATGAGACTAATTTTCAGTTTAATAATTGATTCATGAAGTTAGAGCAATGGCAAAAAGAGCAGTTTTAGTTCACCTATTTAATTGAAAATTATGTCCTGTTCACTTAAATAGCAAAGGAAAAAAAAATCACATAAAACTTTGGATTTTAACATTTTGTTTATTGAATGACTTACGTTTTTCAGTTTAGCGTAACTTCTAGCTGCAACTCCCAAATTCTGATACTTGCATTAATCCTGTAGAATAACTCTGACAGGCACAAAACTGTGCTCTTCCATTACTCCAGTTCAGATGCCTGTTTGCACAAATACATTTCAGTACTGCTGTCTCTTGCACTTTGTTTGTACCTGACTATCCTCCACTTCCTTCATTGTCAAACTTGGGTCACCTCACTGGGGTGCAGCTGGATTGTGTGACTGACTCGGCTTCTTACATAGGTCTTCAAAAACAGGGGTTTTTTTCCCCCCTGAAACATTTTGTTTGAATTTTGAAGTAGAATTCAGCTGATCCAATTGAATGGTCTCAATGCAGAAGTCTACAGTGCAACTTTTTTGGTTACTTTTCACAGTAAAGCGAAACATGAGGAATAAAGTCACTGAAGCTTTGTGTTGATGGAAACCATAAAACAGAAGAAAGCTAGGAATCAGAGACCATCAATAAGAAAATTGGTTATGGAAGCCAACTTTCATTACACCCGTCTATATGAAAAGAACAGTAAAAAAAAAAAAAAAGTAGGATAGCAAATGCGTTGGGAATATTGGTTGATGTCTAAATTAAGCACTTAAACTGTTTTGTCCTCCTTTATGGGTAAGCCATCCTGCACTGTTATTGGGAAGGGAAGGAAAGCATGAGGCCCACGAGGAAACTATGCTAGGAAGTACACCTGCATGATGTTAAGTTACTGTAGTTTGAAATACTGAATATATACGCTGAGAGATCTTTCATTTTTGAGGTTTTATATTTAGACTTCTAACTAGCTAACTTTATAATAATATTTAAAGTATTTCTAACAGATTAGGAAGTTCTGTTCTATAGGGCTTTTTTTTTTTTTTTCTTTCTGGAAGTACAGTCATATGCTGTAATCTGTTCCTTAAATTGGCTAAACTTATGTGCAGTGTGAAATATGGCATCCTGAAAAACCTGTACATGCTGCCCTCTTACACTTTGCAATCATATTTTTGGTTTTGTATGTGATTTTATGCAGGAAAAAAAAATCTGCTATTTTCTAATTAAGGCACAAAGCCATAGAAGCCCAAGAGTGTAATTCTGCCTTTTACCACCATGAATAATCACATGCCCACAGAAAATGCCCCAAGCCCACATGGAGCATAATGCTCGGGACAAAGTGCTTTCTGCAGTGAGAACATCAAGGACAAATGTCCTAGGACTACTTGAATGCTGGTGTCCCATTTCCTGCAAAAGCCCAGACTGAGTGTTAATTATCTGTGTCACAAATTGTTTAGTGTTTTCTGTCTGTCTGCTGTACATCAGATTTGTATGAAATGCCTATCCATTCAGAAAAGCTACCAGAAAATGTCCATGCATTATATAGTCAAATTAGATCCCTATAGGTATCTAATAATTAAGGAACCCTATTCTACAGCATGAAATTACTTGAGGTACTTAGGTAGTTCAGTAACTCAGAGGCAGAATGGAGCTCTATGAAGTACAAGAAACTGATCTTTATAACAGGCTGGGTGCAAAAGTCAACACAAGCGGAGGAAATCTGTTTCCCTTACCATAGCTAAATCTTGTTCTTGAATTCCATTTGGAACTTCATGGCAACTGTCCATTTTCTTCAAAAGAAGAGAAAATGATAATACTCTCTGCTACATTAATGGTCTAGTATCAAGAAGGAAAGAGGAAGTAATGAACAGAGTTTTGCTGATGGCCCAGTTTAACTTTCAGGTTGATCTTTGCCATAGAAAATACTCTTCCGTTCTAATGTCTTCTTTTGGACCAACAGTTGCTACAGCACACTGAAGGACATAGAATGAATTAGTTTCTAGCTTTGTTTTTTAACATTATGTACAGTTTAAAGGGTACTCCCTTAATAGGAAAAGCACTTTAAGCTATGTCCCTTGTAGGAGGGATTATGTTCCAATAAGCACTTATTCAGGACTTTGGCACACAGATTCAAAATACTGTCTTGAAAATCTTACCGACATTCAGCTTTGAACATGCAGATTTCACAGACATCTTGCTTCCTTTTTGTAGTTTCACAGATACATAGTCTGCATGTTTACTCATGTCCAAAATTGTTGCAGTTTGGTTACGCTGTTTTGATGCTACCCTGTGTCCAGGTGAGACTAACCTATTTTCTTGGAGTATGCTTCATTCAGATTGTATTAGGCTTCTCACAAGACACCCTTCTGTGATTTCCTTTTCTTTTTAAAATATAATGAGCAAAGTAATGTCTTGCTGCTACTGTCTCCTTAAGCATAAGCTAGTAGCTGCAGCATTTGTCAAGAATCTGATTTCTTCTTTTGACTGAGGCAATTCAGAAGCAGCACATCTTGCCTTCCTGTGTTTCTCTGCATTGAAATGTTTATCAATCTTTAATCCATCCAGTCTTTCTTGATTCCCAGTTATTAATCCTATCAGGAATGTTATCTGTTGCTGAGTAAATTGGTGAGGAAGGGTAAGCAGGCCAGTATTTCCATTATTCTTGTTGCATAACAGATCTGTGCCTCTCTCTGGCTGGATTATGCATGACTGACCATTCCTTTCAGGCTGGTTTGTTACACTTCATTCCAAATATTTGTAAATGGTTATTCTGTCAGTCAAGTTGGGTCAACCAGCCTTAAGTATGAATCACGTTTGGGGGCTGAACTGCATTAGCACATCCTGAGCACATTGACTCATTGGTGCAGGAGTTTGAAGATCTGGAAGAGTGGCCTCAAGCCACAACTTCCTTAAATCCCATTGACAGGCAGAAGAGGAATGCTCCTTTTGAATTGACAAAGGCAAGAAAATAGTGGTGGGGGAGTTGCAGTAGCATCACTGGGTTTTTGTTTGCTTTTTAGTTAATATGAGTGAATTAAGAAATGAGGATGGTAATGCCAGCTGAGCCCACTTTTTAAGAGTAGTTTTTTCAAGTTAGTGCCAGTATTGTTGGGGAGATGCTTTTATTGTGCAGAGGTGGAAATGTGAAATACCCTCTCTTAAAGAGGAATGCATAGTGATAGTTATTCATTATATGTGTATATGAAAAGATGCTAATTTCCTTACCCAGAAGAGGGAGTGGAGGCATGGAGAAGCATTGTAGTTAATATTGAGGGGCGGGGGTGGCAGAGAAATTGTTTGATTAGTAAAACAGCAAGACAGATCTGTAGTTGAGTAGCACCTACTTCTCAAAAATCTGTCAGACTTTGAGTGGAAACTGCTGTGTGCTTGGCACTTCTGCTGCCTAACTTTCCAGTTCTGTTTTGAGATGCTTCTAACATCTCAAAAGTTAGACTTGAGATGCCACAAGGGACTGGAGTGCTGCTGTATTGAATGTTTTCTGCCTTTTAATGGACTATGATTTAACAAGTAAATGAAAAGCCATACTGACATGAACCTCTGTAGTCCCAGCTGATTTTAAAGTGCAGATCCCCAGACTAGTTTGTACACAGATGTTATTACTTGATTTATCTGTTGCAGGGAAACCAAACTCATGGAAGATTTCTCATTGTTACCAGTTGCCATAGAACAAAAGTATGATTTATTGTCAAAATTCCATTATTTACCCTCAGATGAGCCATTCTAAGAAACTATTTTTTCAACCACTGCTCTCATAAATACAATGGTTCTGTTGTTTCTGTACCCTCTTTCTTCTGCTCTCCATCTACCTCCTCAATAATCTCCTGCACTATCTTTGCCTCTGGATATTTAGATAAATTGCAGCAAAGCTTCTTAATGCAGTGCGTTATCTGTTGTGGTATCACTACAAGTGCTTTTACTTCCCCCTTTTTTGATTTTTTTTTTCTTTTTTAACCTTGTTTAAAAACAAACCTCTCCCACCTAATTCTTTTATCTTGTAAACTTCAAGCCTGTTTGAGTATAGTTTCTTTTGCTCTCCTCTCCCTCACTTCTCCTCTCCCTCACTTCTCCTCTCCCTCTCTTCTCCCAATATAACAGTATAACCTGTTACCTTTCTGTTTCTTCCTGGCTTTTTTTGGCTTCTAGTATCTCAAAACAGCTGTAGTAGTTGTTACCACTGTGGTGATGCTGTTAGATGAACCCAGAATTTGAAGGCTGCTGGATAACATTATGCTATGAAGTCCTTCATGGGGTGGACTGTAACTATTTCTGGTTTAAAAGCCTTGGAAAAAGTTGCTAGCTCTGGGGGAAAAAAGAAAAAAAAAAAAAAAAAAAAAAAAAGTAAAAAACCCCATAACTGTAGCACTATTGAACGATAAGGGGCCTGGTATGCGTTACTAATGTAGAGTGGAGGCTCTTGTATGCTCTTTGTTAACCTAATATATTGCATTGCTGTGGCTAGTAGCCCCTTGTAAATAGGCACTAAATTCCCAGATGTAAATCTTTGTTGAAGAAAAGTGTGACTCTTTTGTATGTCCCAAGACAAACTGTAACAAAAGCATGTGCTTGTTCCAGTTTCTAGAGACCGGTACACTTTCATTTCCATATATGTTTAACAAAGTCATGTAGCATTTACTTACCGGAAGCTTCTACAGTAGAGTAGTACCGCAGCTATTACTAATTTGGTAGCTCAAGCTGAACTCAAGTGTGGAAGTGGTTTTTTGTTTGTTTCACTGCTGCTTTTCATATAGCTGAGAATCCTCTAGAAGAAAGATAGGTTTGCATATATCCAGAAATAATAGCTTGTTTTGCAGAAACCGATTATATTCTGAGGACATGTTCAGTAACACAGTTATTAATAACAAGCAGTTGCAAAAAGAAGTGATGTCTGTTACTTCACAAATTAAGAGCTTCTGAAAAGCTTTTTGGTATTTCACTGTCCTGCATTTGTACATTTTAGAAAATACTTCATTTCTGAAATGCTGCATTTTCAATATTACAGTAAAATAGGATATTCAACAAGAAGTGGAAGAAAGCATTTTAGACTATTTTTTTCAGAAGTTCTGCAAAAATGCCGAACTCTTCATTTCTTTCCTCCACAGAATACTAGTACAGAATTAATAAGTGAAAGTTGATGACCAGTATGCACTGACTATTATTACTGGTGTTACAGCGCTGTCTAGATTTTGTAACTGCCTAGGATATCAGTATATTATAAAGCAAGTTAAATCAGCGTTTGTTTTGAAGTCTTAGTCTGAAGTTGAGGGCAATAGCTTTATGTGCATCTCACTAAAGCAATTGGAATGCTTGAGGTCTCTCTAAAAATTTAATTATACACACACACTAGTTAGTTTCAGTTGTTCAAAAGTGGACATACTAGTGACATAAAAAGCAGTTTCACTCTCTTTTGCCAAATATCAGCATTATTCACTACCTCTCACATCTTCAAGAATTGCAGTATTTCAGCACTACTGTGTGTTATTCTACCACTTCTCTGACTCTCCCCACTCTTTATTCTTCTAGTCACTGCTGTCTTGTTTGCTGGCTAATGTCAAATACATGTGGTGTTTATTGTTTTGTGATTTGTTGTTTTGTTTGTTGGGATTTTTTTTTTGTTGGTTTGCTTTTTGTTTGTTGGGGTTTTTTTTTCCCTCTTTGTCTCTAGCAACTTTAACATGGAAATTGATGTTCTTCCTACCAATTGTTCTACCATCCCAATTAGAGTTGTACAACAGGAGACAGAGAGAGAGGTATGACATCAGGCTAGGAAAAAGAGCAGGTGGAATCAAGTATTAACATACATAGTAGTACAAACAAGAATGGTACATGTACCTTTTTTTGATGTGTTACATTCCTACTTTAAATACTTATTCACCTGGAAGAAAGCCCACAGTTGTAGTTTAAGGCATCACAAATTTTGGATTAGAATAGGAATTCACTTTCTGTTGCACTAGAAGTAAGTCAGTCATGGTCCTCGAATAATACCAGCTGTATTCTTCAGGATCTCTTTATTTGAACTCCTGACTGTTTTTCCCCCCTGCCAGGTTATTAAGTGCTTTACACAGAACTGAGGCAATTAACTGTAAATGTGTTGCTTTTTTCAAAATGTGAACTTCTGGAGGCATTCCCTTGCAGAAATTAGGCTTGTTCATCTCTGCCTTCCTTTGTGTCCCTTCAGAAGTAGTCACATGGGGCTCAAAGACCTCAGCAGAAATACCAAGACAAAACACTTTAGGGAAGACCTAACCTGTTTCTCAAAAGGTTACCAGGAAATAGACTAGACTGTCTGCATGTGTCCTGCGTCATCACAGGGTTAAAATATCATACTTCTGTCTATGGTCCTTCCAGTGTTAGATGACAGTGTCAGATCATGGGACTCAGCCTTTTAGTTTCAGACTGTATGTGGAAGTTGTCAGACGTTCAGTCTGGGAGTGTGCCAAGTGCATAACCTTGCCAGGGGTCTCTGGTAATCTTAGGGGCAGCAAATGCTGCAATTCCTATCACCTTCTGTGGAGACTTGGATTCCTCAGAGCTGGCAGAAATCCCAAATGTTTTCTCCACTGTCGCTAAAGAGACAGACCCTCAGGTAGAGGATTGCTGATCTGATAACATTAAGTGAAAAACTAGTCTGACCTTTAGTTAGAACCTAGGAAAACTGTCATTTCCTTTTCACTGCTTGCTGTGTAATAGTCTAGCACCCAATGAGAGAATGGTTTTGCACCCGGTCTACTCACTCTCTGCCTATGTTTATTAATGTGAAACTAATGATCACTTTTGGGTCACTTTCCGTGAAATAAATCTTTTCAGTTTCCTTTGTAAACTACTTATTTGCACATAGCCTCAGAAAATATGTTTTATGAGTTGTTACGTATTGATAGTCAGGGTTCTCACGGAGAGTGAATTTCTCTTCTCTATTCATTTTCTGCTCTTCCACAATGAAGTTTTTTGCCCTGAGGAAGGGGAGTCCAAAGTGAAAACCAGTTCTTTTTGCCTGTTTTCTTTCCTCTGACACTAGAAATGCTAAACAACTGCAATAGCTGACAATATACTGGCATTTATGAGCAAGATGGTACCAAAATCAGCCAAAGAAACAATTAATTTTTAATTATGTTGAATTCCAGTTTTTAATTAATTTATCTATTTAGCTAATTTTTCTGAATGGAAACACTGCTCATAATGCTCTCCCCTTCACAAGTGGCACAACAGTGTAAACATATTACTAGAATGAATCTAGCTGTTAATTTAAATTATTTTTTTTAAAATAAAAATTTAAATTAAGCCCTGGGAAGGTAGTTCAGTGTGAATGACCGCAGCACCATGTGATGATTTGGTTGTTGTGTCCTTTTCTCTTTCACTTCTTCAATCTGTATGTCCCAGAGAAGGCCTGCACTTTTAAATGTGACACTTCCTAGAAATATTAGGAGATAGTTTTTACTGTCTGTTTTGTTTTGTTTTGTTTTTTCCAAAAAAAACCCCCCCCCACATCTCATCTCACTAGTTCTGAAGCTGCACTGCAGCGTGAGCATCCTGCCCAGTCATGAGTAAAGATGACCGGACCATAAACGAGCAGCTTCCAAAGACCCTTGCCAGGCGAGGAGGCGCCAGTGGTGGTGGGTGCCCGCTGCAGCTCTGCCTGCTGTGGAGATGGTTGTGGCGGGGCGCGGGGCTTGCCTGCCTGCTTTTCTGGTGGGGAGAGCAGGGGCAATGCCCTGTTCCGGCCGTGCTGTGCCTGCTCAGAGCAGCAGATAATGAAACCCTTTGTGCCCCCCTTCCGAAGACATACGCTTCAGGAGGAATGGGCCGTGCAGCTGCAGCCCTAGCAACGAGGGAGAAGAGAATGAGGGCAGCTTCCCAACAGAGGATGGCCACGTTTGAAGACGAGCAAATTAAACCAGTGGCATAGTATTTAGAAGAACCTGTGAGCCTCTTATTCTTCCTAGGGATTTTTTTTTCTTTTGTTGTTTTAATTTTAACCCTTGGACTGAAATGTATTTGGTTTTTTAATACATAGCTAAATCAATGACTTAAGACTTGCCAGTGTTTTTGTTTGTTACTTTTAACTGTATCTTAGTTTGGGCTTTAGGAATTTCTCATATTTAACATAGCACTGTAAGTTTATTCTCATAACAAGTAGTAAAAATCCTTGAATTTTTATCTTTTTTTCTTTTGTGATTTTAGTCTTATCTTGATCATGTGTTTCTGGGGAATTCACAGTGCTGTTTAATACAGCGCACAATTCACTGTCACCAGTTAAAGAGCATGAAGGAATTCAGTTCGAGCTGGTTTTTGTAGTATAGATGCACAAAATCCTTAAAGAAGCAGTGGTTTGAGAAACTAATTTATTGTGAAAAATTAATATATATGTATATATACTCACAGGACTATTTACAAGATTTGCATTGGTGCTTCTAAAGTGGTTTTGCTTATTGTGACAGATCTTTTCTAGAGAAATTAATATTAAATGTTTCCTTTGTAAGATGTGGCAATCAGATCTATTTGCATGGGAAGCCCTGTGAATGAATTGGGATAACGCTACCGATGTGAATACAATAGGCTTCATTAATTACCCAGCTGTGGGTAGTGATTCACCAGCCACAGTTCTGGCTGCACGTCTGGGAGAGAGGGGGCGTTTGTTTGAGGGAGAGACTGAATAATGAATACCTTAAACCAAATGATCTGTGGCTGAGTGGCAGACAAAGAGGGCTTTGGGGAAGTGACTGATTATCCTGCGTGAAAGGATCGCAGACGTATCTGGCCTTCATGCTGAACCTCACATGTGAGCTGCCACCCCATCTTTTTAGGGAGAAAAAGGGGAAATCAAATCCACTTAGGAAAGAAGTGCACCTTGCCAGTGACAATGCTGTTACTGCATCATGCTCATCTAATTACTCTAACAAAAGATGGTGACATGGAAAGTTTGTTTATTTCAGTTCTGTTTTCCAGTATTTTGACAAACGCTGTAGTCATTTTTTGGCAAGATAGTTGCAGATACTTTTTGTTCCTTTGTTTTCTTTTCCACTTTCTTACCTCCTATATGTAGTCTCTAATGTTTGATTGTAAGTCAGAGCCCAGAGAAAAGGGAGCAGCAGATGTGTTGATTCCTGGATGTTCTCTGATCAGGCCAACGCATTGACTTGGGGCAACCACAAGCCAGAAGCATGCTCCCTTTCACTGATTCTGATACACAGGCAGTAACTTCCTGCACAGGAGCTGGGTGGAAAGCTACAACAACATCATCTTAAACTGTTCAAGAGAGATTTACTGGAGCTTGATTGTAGGTGGGATGAGTTACTCATTTCTTGTCTCTCCCTTTTTTTTTTTTTTTTTTTTTTTTTTGTCTTTTGCCTCTTCCCTCACTTGTTCTGTATTATTCAATCAGAGGACTGAAGGTGAAAGCTAGGAAAAACATGTTCCCTCACTAGGTGTATTTGTTAACCTGCTGTAAAAGCAAAGGGAAAGGGAAAGGTCTAGTACCTGTAAAATGTTTGGAGACACCTCAAATCTCAAATTATAGAATTATCTGTATTTTTGTGAGCAGTAGAAAAAATAAGAAACGTTTTAGGCTGAGATAGGATTTGAGGCTGTACTTAAGTGCTAGGTTTAAGACCTGTATCTTGTGCTCTTTGCAGGAGTTGCTAGTGAAAGCAAAGTTACAGATTTAAAGAGCTTGACACCCCCTTTAACAGCCCTTTCCTTTATTTGAGAAAGAGCAACTGTAATGGAAAAACGTGTTAAAGAGCAACTGTAACTTTTATCTGAATGCAAACTTCTTACACCTTAATCTTAACTTTCAGATAGAAATTGTTATCCCAGGCAAATGAATTGGTGTGTGGTGATTGGATCACATTCAAAATAGGAAAACTTTGTATGGTAAACGGAATTGTCACCTTACAACTGTTGGACAGTTTAGTCAAAGTACTGCTGCTTGCTTTTCTGTTGAGTTGATTTACTCAAGTCAGATCTACATGCAGACTTGATTGTACTTCCCAGCAAAACCCTAGTGACTTATCTCCAGACATTTCACTGGAAAGGATTATACAAATGAAATACTATGATGTTATTAAATAATTTACCAAAAAAAACCCAAACTGAAACAGAAGAGAAATGTGAAGGCAGAAAAGACTTTTTCTTCTGCCCCCCCCCTTCCCTTGAGCAGAGAGGTTTTCACTGAATTTTACTGCTTAAATTTTTAGTGATAGTGGAGTTTGCCAGCAGTTCTGTAGTGTGCAGGAAGAATGTTCACCACAAAGTTTGCAAAGGTCAGTATGAAAATATTTACAAATTGCATATACTTCAAAGCTATTACAATCTCTTCTTCAAAAGTGCAGAACTTCTTAGGAGTTCAGGGTAGCTGGGGAAAGGGGCATAAGTCTTCATAGGACTAAAGAAAATAATACGCCTTCTCTCAAAACAAAAAATCTTTCATAAAAGATAGTGTGCTAGTTTGGGCTATTTTTGTATTTCAGAAACTTGTCTGTTTAATTCCTGTTTCTCTGTCATTTGCCACAGCAGCTCTCAAAAGAAAATGAAGCTGTTGTACTCCTTAGTGCTTTGTATCTCCAAACTGATGTGATCCTGGAACAGGACAAAGTTCCACTGTGTTTAAAACACAAGCAGTCTCATTTAAAGGGCGGCATGTACCAGTATCCATAGACTTTCCTGACCCTGACAGTTCCAGAAAAGGTAGTGGATGTGTATGTTAGGAAATTTTAATGATCTGTCATGTTTCACCATAACAACACTTGGAGCCAGGATGATCCTTCTGAATAGCTAATATGTATTTACCTTGTGGTCTAGGGAACTATTAGCCAAGAGAAATAACTCTAAGTTTACCTGTCAAAAGAGTAGAGTGAGACAAGAGACAATGGAGAACAGAGTAGGTAGTGTTGGCAAAGCACTTTTTTTCAAGCTTAAACTTGGAAGCATCTGATGTTAAATCCAACATAAGCTAAGCCTTGTAGTTCACTTCACTGTCTGTGGCTTCAGAATAGTTTATAAAAGAGGTCTCAGAGGAACCTGACAGTCCTTCCTGATAACAAAGAACTGCAGTGGTTACTGCTGCCATTTTCCTTGCGGCTTTCTCACATCTGTTACAAAAGACTACCTGTTGTGTTGGCTGTCTGGAAAACTTCTGTAGTTAATCTTGAGTAAAGGAACTTGTATTTCCCTGTTTCAAGTGAGCAAATGGTTTTGATTGCAGTGAGAAACACTTGACTCTTTATGCTTATATTTATAGAGATTCTTACCCTGCGCAGCAGCAGCAGCAGCGTTCTTTTCATAGCAAGGAAGCACAAGTATTATACTTCGTGTTTGTTATTCAGGACCTTTTAAGTTTATCAGCAGAAGTATCTGTATGTCTAGTGATTGTTTTGGCATGAGAAGTACCATGGTCAAAACACCCTTTATTTTTCAGGCTTCCATTAGGGGGTTTGTTTATGTCAGAAGGTTGGAAAGAAGAGGGCAGTATGTTGTGTGTGTTTTGTTTCCCTCCTTTACCTGTTAGCAAGCAGGTAACTAACTAAAGTAATGTGAGAGAGATTGCTTGGAGACTCTGTGCCTCTGATGCATACCACAATTGCTGATACTGTTTTCAGATGTGTTTTCTTGTAAGTAATCTCATTTCTTCCCTTTCCTCCCTCCCAAATAAATTCTTCAGAGCTACTTGAAAGTGTTCATTCAGTGTGGATAAGGAAATATAGTTGGGTAACGTGACAGTGGAATTGAAGTGCCCACAATGGGAAATAGAATGTAACTTCATTGCTGTGCTATCTTAACAGTGGTAAGATTTTATTTCATGCTGTTAACATCTGCTCTAAGTAGATACTATTTTGACCATTACAAAATACAATATTTAGTGAATCTTTTTCCTCACCATGTGTGTGCACGGAGAAGTACAGACATTCTTGAAGAAGGGATGAGAAAGCAAGAAGTAGGTGAGGACAATGTCTGAAGACTAGTGTGGAGACCCAGATGACACACGGCAGGAGGAGGAAGCACAGCCTTCTCTTTCAACCAAACTTCTGGGAATGTAACTGTTAAAGGACACTGGAGCAAGAAGTACCTAGTTCAAATCACTTTGAAGGGCTGTCTTTCACCTTCACTGTATGGAAGAGGTGGACTCAGCACAAAAGGGTCGGTTGGCTTGTTCTTTCTGTTTTTGAACTTTTGGCTCCTGTCCCCAGTGCCCACAGGATTCAACATGCTTGCTTTGCAGTGCAGTACTGCATGAAGAACAGAGGCAGCACAAAGAGGAAAAACACTAGAGGTTGCAGCTTAATGCACCTGAGGGTGATTGCTTTTGTTTGTTTGAAATACTGGCAGAAAGATGAAAGGTGCACAAAGCTGTAGCTATTACCAGTTTCAGCCTTAACAGCAGCATAGCAGTGCTATGACAGAGGGGTTAAGGAGGAAGATGTTTACTAGTTTGGGGTTCACTTTTCCTAAATTCCTGATTCTTCTGTCACTCCAATATCTTTATTCCTTTAATATTTGAGCTGTACCAAGTAGATCATCCTACAGAAGCTAGGCATAGACAAGACTAACAAAATATTTTTTCTTTTTTTTCTTTTTTTTTTTTTAAAAAAAAAAAAAAAACAACAAATAGACTATATGCATAGCAAAAATGCCAAGGCAGATTGTGAAGCAGGGAAAATTTTTACAGAGCCTTTAAAAGGAAAATAATACATTGTATCTCTTTACTTGGAATGTCATACATAATGAAAATAATAGTAAAAGGCAAGTGACGTGTGATCCTCACCCTGCACACCTTCCAGATGCTTACTTGTACTGGTTTGTGTACCTTGCCTTTTGAAAAGTGAGGAGGTTGAGAAAATGTTTGAGAAAGGGAGAAAAATGTTCAGGGGGAGGGATGATAAATTTTTTGTATAACTGAATTATACGGAAGTGAAGGGTCATTCTTTGTAAGGGTACTAATGGATTCCCCATAATTTGTGTTCTTCAAGTGACAGTTGAATGCCTATCAAAAAAAAAAAAAAAAAAAAAAGACCACAAAACAGACTAGAGGTTAAAATCTTAGTTTTCATTCAATTATGACATTAATGTGTCTGTGTAGAATATTAGATAACATCATCATTGAGGCCTCTTCAGAGGCCTCTCGAATGGCCTCTGAAGGAATGACCAGTCCATTCATCAACATTTTTGCTTGTATCTAGGAATTCTAAAGCAGGCCTTCTTTGATATAGCTGGCATTTGTCTATAGAACTAACATTTAAACTTCTGTGTTTTTTCCCCACTTAGTTTACAAAAAAAAAAAAACACCCACAAAAACCAAGGAGAAGACTGAAAACTTGAGTAAATACAAAGCAGCAGAAGCACATTAGGGCCTACAGATCATCCAGTGGCTTAACTGTGTATTTATTTGTTTTGATGATTAAAAATCAGAATCTGCTTTCAACTTCATAGCGCTTGGCAAAGAACGATCATATGAAGAAATGCATGTTTTTTGACATGGTGATATACTAGAAAAATACTTGCATCTGTAAACACAATGTTGCTATTTCTCCTCTGTAGGTCAGCATTTGTTAGTCAGGATTCTGTCCAAACTATATTTCGTTTCTTTACCTTATTTTTTTCTTGTATAACTTGCCTCATCTGTAGGGCTTTTGCATCTCATTTGTTGTCTTGAGCCTTAAGTATAAAGACTGTACCTTGAGAAAAAGATCAGGCTTTTACAGGTTTTAAAAATCCTGTTATATCATGCAAATATCCATTCAAAAGAAAACAAAAAATTCTAGTGATTTATGCAAACCTGTGTATTAATAAACATTAAGAAGTGCCATGCTATCTGGCACACAGTCCTGTTTTGTTGCCTAATTATAGCAAAGAAGGCAAATCATCTTCTCTTTTATATTTTTGGGATTATATTTGCTTGGCATATACCTGGCAAGTAAACATTGTTAAGTATAACAGCTGCGTATGTGATGTATTAATATATATCACCTAAAGAAAAGACTTGCTGTACCCAGTAGGGATTTTTAAGAAGGTTGTACAACAATGTTTTGTCAAAGAGATGCTGAGTATACTGCAGAGCTTTTAAAAATACAGAAGATGAGGCTAACATAAGGGAAATGAAGTTACTAGAAGTACATAAAACTTGATAGGTTTTACTCTAACTCCCCATGTGAATGCATGTCTAGTAGAGAACTATTATCTGTGGATACTGCAGCTACTGCAATATATTCATCATATAGCGTACTACAATCAGTCTTTCCTACCTAAAGACAGATTAAAACTAGTCTTGTCTTAAAGTGATAATGTTCGTTGAGAACCAACATGTTGTATTACTGCTAGACCTGCAAAAAACCCACTCAGGTTTGTTCTGAGCAGCAAAACTGAATAACTGAAAAGATTCCCTTTAAAAAGAATGTTGCACTTTCATCATGAAACAGTCTGAATACATGACTCTATAGTTATATTGCTAGAACGCAATGAAGGCAGATATCAAGACAGAGGTACAGAGGTTTTTAAAAATTCATCACAGATTAAAGTTATAAGCAGGATATGTTCAGTGGTTTTTTTTCATGGCAACTTCAGAGGTGAGGAAAAGTTCTGCTGAGAAACATACCTGTTGCTTTATATGAAAAGATACCATATTTTTATCACGTTCTTTCCAATGCCTACTCTTAAAAATGTAACAAATTAGCAGAGAATTCTAAAAACTAATAAACGTTTGTTGACCAGTTTTGCAGGGCAAAGGGTTGCCCTCTCTCTTTAGGATCACAGAGCTGTTTGTGTCCTAGCTCTGTAAGAAGACATACATTGAAATCCATAAATTGCTGGGAATACATGTGCTTAGTTCTAAGTTGAGTGAGAATGTCCTTTGCTATCTTTAGTTACAAAATAATATTATCGTTAGGCCTCAGTTTCCCACATACATAAAGTGGAAGAGGTCAGAAGACTTCCTCAAAGTCAGGGTGCTCATGGCAAAACCTGTGCCAGCCATGAGCCTCCTAATTGTGTCATTTTTTTTTTTAACAATTACACAAATCCCTGTTAAATACCTAGCAATAGAATTCATGATAATGGATTATGCTCAAAGATCTTTAAATGGATGCATATTTTATTTTTTACAGTAATCACCAACTTTTGCTTTGACAATCCTGTCACAAAATTGACTTCACAAATTATATCAATGAAGTCAGTGTGGCTCAAGATGAAGGATTATGCTAGTGTTAGAATGCTCTGAGTATATTAAGTTCAGGAAAAAAAAGTTGTAATTCTTTTACATGCTTGATGCTGGTTCTCAACGTTTTTGCCAAGTCGCTACTGAATCAATTTTATTTTTTTGGTAATGCAATTTTTCAATGTACATTAAAGACCTTTTGATTTCTTTCCCACAGAATCATTAAGAAAAATGGAGTGGAAAAGGTCTGCTCATTCATCTGTTAATTTTTTGCTAAGATGTAACTGTTCATGTGTAGGGTTTTCTTTTGTGTTGTTTAGGGGGTTGTTTTTTGTTTTTTTTAAATAATGCACTGTATAGTTTACTACTAAATGACTCATGTGCTGGAACTTCCACTGCTTGCCTACTGAGACTGTTCTACAATTTAGAAAAAAATCTAGAAGTGCTTTTGATAATCACCTTTCTTTCTTTCCCCTATATCTTTTATCGTTAACCTGTACACTCATTTAACTTGGGTTAAATCGGTTAAATCTGTGCAAGAGTAGGAAGGGGACTTGGAGGCTGCATTTCAGAGTACAGAAGTGTTGATTTGCAAACTTATCTTCAAAAGCATAATTACCCAGTTACATTAACAATGTCATTTGTGCTTTTAGGTGTAATATAGTTTTTTTCCAATTAAGGGTGTGTTTTATGCTTCCATCTATCATCTGAAACTGTAACCGTGCAAATAAAAAGCTGTCATGTTTGATAAATAAGCTAGATCAGTTGGTCTCATGTTTATTCTTTGCAACTTAACTTTGATTTTTCACTCAATGGTGAAAACATTGCACAGGTGCATTGCTCTTGGTGATTAAGCATACTGACTTAATAGATAGGGGGCTTTCTAGCTGACTTCAACTAAATGAGAAATTCACATCTGTGTTCAGCATAGGCACCCCTCTTCCCCCTCAGGGCAACAGAATCCTTCTGTGAAATTTAAACAAAAGCATCATACAAAAGTGTCTGAGTTGGCTGTGTGTGCTCTGAGCTTCTTTTGAGGTAATATGTACTGACAAATAAGTAAATGTTTTATAATAACACTGTACCCATAAATGCATTTCATGCATGAAGTTCCTAGAATAAGGAGGCAAACCCCAGATCCTTAAGTCCAGGTTGTTATTGTTGTTACAGTAACCTGGAAATAGTTATTTTGGTGTTGACATGATGCGGCTTTGACCTGTTCATGCAAGGTAGAAATACACTGCATTGTAGGCTGTATCTTTAAAACAAAGTTAGAGCTGGCTTTTGATGCCCAGCTATCAACTGTACACGAATCAATCTCCTTTTCCACTCAGGTGCCTGTGCTGGGGGTGAGGTACAGAGCATGTGAGAGGCATGGGGGAGACATTTGGCAAGGGGCTGTGCTCTGAGGTTAGGTGAGTCAGGGTCATGTCTGTATGTGGAAATTGCAGTAGTTAGTCCAGACTTACTTTCTGCAGTCTGCTCAAAAATCCTGTTTGGCGTGGGTACCACTACTCTGCTTGTGAAAGTCAGCTCCTTCGCATACAGCCACACTCAGCACCTCCTGAGGTGACCATGTGGGAAGTGAATTATGCACAGCACAATGATTATGCATGAAATCACATCTCAGACAACTGAGCACTGACCTCTTCCTTCTGCAGGCATAGTGTATATGACAAATATGATAAATGGCAAATCTAGTTTTGTGTCCAGCATGTTCTTGTTTGCCACTTTTTTTTTTTCTTCTTTCAAGAACAGGTTTTCTGATTGCGTTGTTAATAAGGTAGTTTATTTTTAATATAATTCACAGGTAAGAGACTTTCAAAAACAGAAGTCGTAGTGTAAGAACATAAATGTAACTGAAAGCTAATAGGAAGTAAACAGCAAATGTTGTCTGGCTTTGAGCTAAAGGATTAAATACTCTCATTTGGGAGTGGAGGGAGGGGTCAGGATTTTTTGGGAAGGTCTTATGTTGTTGTGGTAGCTACTTGCTAACCCAGAATAGAGCTCTCCGGTCAGTCGTGGGAACCAAGCCTGATAAGAATAGCTGGACAGCTTGTTAAGTTTTGTTTAATGAAATCAGAGCCTAGTTAAGACTCTAGATAGCACAAGCACTGTGTTTGTCACTACGTTCACAACATCTGTTTCTGAACACCTGTTAGCATGATAGAGTACTGTTTTTCTAACTGCATTAAATTGAGAAGCGGATAGCCTTGCTGCAAGTTGAGTTTTAGTGTACAAACCCCATTTTCTACCAACAAGAAGGTTAACAATTAAACCAGTGACTTGTGAAGGTAAATTGAGCAAAAAATGTCATGCTGTTTAGCCCAAGTTCCTGATGGGGGATGGCGGGGTGGGGAACAGAGGGAACCCAGCCTACCAGCTCACCCCCACTTACACACTGGGCATGACATCTATGGTATGGAGTACTTTCTTTTGGCCAGTTTGGGTCAACTGTACTGGCTATACCCCTCCTAGCTTTTTTGCACCTGAACATTAGCAAAAGCCAGGAAGCTGGAAAAAGTCCTTGATTGCTTAGCATCAACTAATAACATCAGTGTATAATCAACATTCTTGACATACCAAATCTCATGCTAAATCCAAAACACAGTAGCTACTGGGAAGAAAATTAGCTCCAGCCCAGGCAAAACCAGGACACAGGTGAATTTTATTTTTTTTTTTTTTTTTTTTTAACCAGGGAAAAAGTGAATTTTTTTTTTTTTTTTTTTTTTTTTTTACTGGGAAGAAAAAGAAAAGCTATGTAATCTAAATATCCATTTGTCATCTCCACCAGCTTTTTCAAAAGTTGTCAGCTATCTGCACTGCAGGGTACTTGCAGATGTGAGTAACATCAATGAGGCCGTACCTGGGGCCAGGAAGCTGAGTGGGGGTCCCTGACCCAGGGCTCACTCCCTGAGGAAGGCTGGTCTGTCTGCAGCAAGCTGGAAGCCTGGTAGCTGCTCCCACTCACCCTCCTGCACCCTTGACCAAGAAGCTGCTCCAGATATTGCCAATTTACCTGCTCATCTGGTTGTCATCCCCTGCTTTCACATAGCCCAAGTTTTAAACAAAAAAAACACTTCTATTTCACAGAAAACTTTCAAAATAATGGTGAAATAGATACGACCGAGAAGGTGGATATCTTAAGGGCAAGCAAGAGACCACCTGCTGAATCCAGATGTGTCTGAAAAGCTTGGCTGTGTACTGTCTCAGTCCTCTCTTGCGTATTAATGTAATTTTCCTTTGCATCACAAAGAACAGAAAGGTCTTTAGTTTGAGAAATGTTTGTATTTATCACAGTTCATTACACAAGAGTGGGGTTTTTTTGATTTTTTTTTTTTGAGGGGTCTTTTTTCCTTAGGGGGAAAAAAAAACCCCTCAGAATTTACAAGAGCAGTTGTTTATGCTGTGAAGCGTTTTTAAACATATTCTGTTAGTAGGCTCTTGGATAAGATTGGATAGTTTGTAACATAGGATAATCTCTGATTTATTATTATTGAAAGTCCTTTAACTTGTTGGCAGACTGAATTTGCATCCAGAAAATCATATCCTATCTGTGATATGTCTGGTTTTTAAAAGGATTTATGGAAGTAAAGGTTCTGACTACATGCTACATGGGTGTTTTCTGTCTATTGTATGAGAATACAGTTTTGAATAGGTGTAGTTAATATAACTAGAAGTTCGTTGTGGAGTTCAGATACTGTCATTCTGTGGTTATTTGGTGTCAGAGTACACTGCACATTGCCTGTTTACTTCCTTATACTGAGCTACTGACTAAGAATCAAGATAACATAGTTTCTTTCATATTTAGTAGACAAGCATTGCAAGTTGCTTATGGTTTGGTCAGCAGCTTTCAGTTTGTGGAGCTGAAATGAACCTGTTTGGATTTCAGGTATGAACAACTCATTTTAAAACTCATTGGAAAAATAACTCAGCCTTGAGACACCTTTATTCTAGGTTTTTCTGCTCACTGGATACCTATCAATGTAGGTAAGGCATATGCCACTGTATACATGGGCGTTTTCATGGGAAAGCCAAACATTTCTGAGATTTACCGTGGGTTTACATCAGCAGTAAAACTCCAAGTGACTAAACCACCACTGAGAGATGACCTGCAGGGCATTTTCCAAATGGGCATTTTTAGCAGTAATGGCCTTGAACTTTTTGTGGGTAGACAGGGAACACAATTCAGTGTTTCTTGGCAAGACAGGCAGGTCATTTCTAAGGAGAGAATTTAGCTTCCTGTGCGTTCAGTTTTCAGAACAGCAGCAACTGTTCTGCTGAGAATACATACTTTGTTAAAATGTTTCTGAACCATTTTGAAAATCCCTTTTTTGTACAGCACTTTGTTTCTTAACTAGGTCACTAATTCTGTTATCTCCATTGAAATTGCAGTTCAGTGTTGCAGATTTGTCTTGTGTACCATGTATTTTTATTTTAAGCTGACTATATGTGTGCTTGGCTTTTTTTCTATGTATGTTATGGCATAGTGTCTCTTGGTTTTAAAATTACACATCTCTATGAACTCAGAATTAAACTTTATTTGGTAAAGATGTTTACAGTGTCTAGTGTATAAAAAGGTGTGTGTTGCAGGTGAATTAAGAGAAGTCAATATTATAGAGTTAACTAAAAGGGTTTTATAAATGATTAAATGATGATCAAATGATAATCGATGATTGAAAATTAAACAGTAAACAATTAAGCAATAATTGGATAGTAATTAAGCACTGATTTAACCCAGTTTTCAAGAAGGGTAAGAAGGAAGACCCTGACAATTACAGGCCTGTCAGCCTGGTAAAATTATGGAGAAAATTATTCTGGGAATTATTGAAAAATACCCGAGTGACAATGGCATCATTGGTCATAGTCAGCACAGGTTCTCAAAGAGGAAGTCCTACTTAACGAACTTAATTTCCTTTAGTGACAAGGTCATTTATCTAGTTGACCAAGGGAAGCCTGCAGATGCGGGTTTCTGCATTTTAGCAAAGCTTTTGATACTCTCTCATAGTATCTTTCTGGATGAAATGTCCAGCATACAGCTAGACAAGTCCATGAGATGTTGGGTGAACAATTGGCTGACGAGTCGGGCTCAGAGTTACAGCAAATGAAGTTACATCAGGCTGGTGGTCAGTCACCAGTGGGATTCCCCAGGGCTCAATTTTAGGACCAGTGCTCTTTAGTGTTTTTATAAATGATCTGGACACAGGAGTGAAATGTACATTACATTAAGTAAGCTTGCCAATGATACTAAATTAGGAGGAGCTGTGGATTCCCTCGAGGGTAGGGAGGCCTCACAGAGAAGATCTAGATAAACTAGAAAGCTGGGCAATCACCAGCCCTATGAAATTTAACAAGAGTAAGTGCAGGATTCTGCACCTGGGATGAGGTAACCCTGCTTATGCATACAAATTGGGGGGCGAGAGGATGGAGAGCAGACCTATGGAAAAAGATCTGGAGTTTTGAGTTGATGGCGAGTTTGACTTAGAGTCAACAGTGTGCCCTGGCAGCCAAAAGGGCCAGCCATACATCAAGCACAGCATTGCCAGCTGGTTGAGAGAGGTGATTGTCCCGCTCTGCTCCGCACTGGTGCGGCCCCACCTCCAGTAGTGTGTGCAGAAGGATGTCCAGCTATTAGTGTGTCCAGAGGAGGTGGTACAAGACGGTGCAAGGTCTCGAGGGCAAGACTTGTCAGGACTGACTGAGGCCATTTGGCTTGTTCAGCTTGGAGAAGAGAAGGCTGAGGGGTGACCTCACCACAGTCGACAGCTTCCTCAAGGGGGACAGCAGAGGAGGAGGTGCTGATCTCTTCTCTCTGGTGACCAGCGGTAGGACACGAGGAACTGGAATGAAGCTGCATCAGGACGTTAGGAAAAGGCTCTTCACTGAGAGGATAGTCAGTCACTGGAACAGGCTTCCCAGGGAAGTGGTCACAGTACCAAGCCTGGCAGAGTGCAAGGAGCATCTGGATGCCTCTCTTAGTCCCATGGCCTAGTTTTAGGTAGTCCTGTGAGGACCAGAGAGTTGGACTGGATATCTTTATGGGTCCCTTCCAACTCAAGATACTCTGATTCTCTGATACTTTTAGTCTTAATATAAAATATCGTTTACCTCATTATAGGTATCAGATGCTGGATAAGGAGTCTCTCAGCCTCGAGGAGTAACCTTGAGAGGTGTCCCTGCTTAAGGGGGAGATCACTGCTGTGCAGCCTGCTGCCATATAGGAGAGTTCAATGGGCTCTGGGGGGCTGCAGAGATTTACAGCATAAAGGGATTGACTTGTAGTCAAACCCTGCTTTGGTGTATGTGCAGGTGTGCAGCGGTAGCAGTTTTAGTTTTGTCTAGTCCCAGCTCAGGCTGGTACTGTTAACTCCTGATAAGACATGGCCTAGACTCCTTAGTCCCTGTGAAGATATGGCCTAGCACAATTCTCATGGTTTACACAGCAGGGCTGACTTCAGTCAGACCTCCTTGTCAGTGGTGCCTGAACCAAAAACACTGCTCACTTGGAGTGGGTACGCCCGTCACAGAGTTGCCGAACAACAAACTTGATCTGCATTTCCATCCAAAAAATTAATTAGTAAATATCTATCACAAAATGAACATCAGTGAGGATTTTGAAGATTTTGTTTGCAGATAAGTTTTTCATGCTCTTGCCTTTGATTGTGGAGATAAACATTTTATTAGTGTTCTTGCAAAAGACATACAAGAGTTCTCTGTGGTCAAATATTTCTTCCAAAGAGTAAGTACTTAATTTCAACTGAATATTAAGAATCATTTGCAGTCACTCTCAACTTAGGGGAGGGAGAAAGAAAAAAAGAAGTAATTCCTCTTAATTATTGTGCAGTTTCTAAATCAAGCTGCAGTCTGAAGGTGATCCCAAACCAGGATACTGAATTACAGGATTTTCTCTATGAAACAACCCTGTATAGGTACTGGTGTTATTGCCACTGATGAGCTATGTCTATGTGTGCATGTGTAATAGCTTAGCGTGAACAACTGTAGAGAGAAAAACATCTCTTGAAGAGTTTTTCTCCATTTTTCTCCCCTCCCTAAATCCCATTCTGTTTTGAAAAATTGTTCCTTTCAGCAAAAACAAAAAAAAAAAGATGCCGTTGACCTGCAAAATGTCATTTCATACTGACCGCAACTCTAATATATGAAGTTTTTCTTTACTAGCTGACCTTAGAAATTTTTTTGCATTTGTAGTTGTTCTCTGTATGAGGTTTGTAGAGGTAAAAGCTTGTTACGTTTCTGGTTATTTTTTTATACTTACTGTATATAGCATGATAGCCTTAGCCTGAGGAATGAAATACCTTTCTGTGACTGCTGCAGTTAAATTATAGGTTGTGTGTGTGGCTTTATTCAGATACGTGCCTGAACCAGGAGTCATGGTGTTTGGTAGGCTTCTTGCGTGCAGAAGTGGATAAGAGGAGATATCTGTGCTGTGGAAATCTAGAATCTCTCTCTGCATGCTGCTTTCTTAGTAGTTGTATTTCACTTAATTGTTATCTTTGCAATTGTTTAAGGATTATAGAATTAGGACACTCTCCTGCATTATGGCATATTTAAATTATGATACACAAACCCATCTTTTGTTGCTAAAGTTATGTTTAGATTTTCCTTTCCCTTAACTGACTTAAGAAATGTCTGGAGGCAGAGGAAGAGAACCATCTCTTGCTGTGTGCTACTAGATAAAGATGAAGCCTGACCGTCCTGTCTGGGTGTTCCACAGCACTGTGCTAGCAGATCTCTGGCTATAGATGGGAGAACAGGAAAACGCCAGGCGTTCCCCCCCCCCACCCCCCAACATGCTCTGGTCTAAAAGCACATGTAGCAATGGTAAGCATTTTTACATGTACACTTATTTCTGACTAGAGCATTCTTTTTGAGGGCATTCTTTTCAAGACTTGCTCTGTCAGCTTACTGGTGCAGCTCCCCATGCTGATCTTACAGGCCCAGTTAGCACTTGCCACCTCTCACTGGTTCTAAAACTTCTGTGCTTCCTGGCTCTGCCATATGCCCCAGTAACATCCTGATTTTCCTGCCTAACTTGTGTGGCATTGATTGTATTTCTGCACGATTTTCTGTCTGAAGATGGACTTCCTATGGTTGAAGTGTCTGGTCAGGAAAAACTGACACCACTCCAGACCAGTTGTAGCCTAATTTAGACTTGTATGTGTGTGGTTATTGTGTAAGTGCTGTTTAAATGAGCAACTACTAAAGGTGGTAAAAGTTGAAGCCAGCAGATGTGATCTGTATTAAGCTGCAGAGTGGTCATTCAGGAGAATTAATGGGAGTGCTGAAAGTACAGTATACTGCACAGTAGAATAGATTGTACTGCTGCCTGGGAACTGGAACATCTGAGAAGACGGGCTGCATGAACTGATAGGTCTCTGCCTATAATTTCTCTAAGTACATACTCCAAACATCCTAAATTCCACAAGTGATCCAAATATCTTTGAAAATGTGAGTTATCTTAATTTTTAAGCTTCCTTACACAATCTCCCATGTGCATACATGCAGGTGTGCGCGCAGACTTCAAGTCTTCTAAAGCAGCTAATAATAGAGAAATGAAAGGGCTAGGGAATAAATATATTTAAAAAAAAATGGTAAGGCCTTAAATGCTATCAGATGAAAAATATACCATTCTGTCACACTTTGAACAGAAAACTATTGCTGTTTTGTTGCTTGCAAGCTACAGAACTGAAAGCTAAACCAGAAACGTGCTGCTTGAGCTGATGCACTCTTCCCATTAGAAATATCGCCATGTGCCATGGAATGCTTGAACAGGGGTGGTTCATCTGGCTTTTCAAACAGGCAAATGTGCATGCTTAGCTAGTGTTACTGGGTGACTGAGTAAACTTAACTTATCCAGTCCCACAAAACGTGAGGCTGCTTTGCTTACTGTAATTGATCTCATTAATTGTTTTCTACTTGAGTGCAAGGGGAGGAAGTGACAACAATAATCTACTGAAGTGCATTAAAATGTCTTTTAGATACAGAGGCAGACTTCTGTTGCAAGGCTGTCTATCTTACAATTGTAAATTAAAATCCGCAATAACGGTGTGCTATGTTGATTTTTTTTTGACATGAACACTTACTGTACTGGTGAGAGTTTGCCTCTATGAACTCCTGACAGTTTTAATAGCCTTTTGTCCCCTTGTTTCCACTTACTCCTTTTCTCTATCCAAAGCCTTCCTTGGAAATTGCTTTGGTGTACTAGTTTTCTGTGGAAGAAGGAATATTATAAATGCAGTGAATAATGCTTTTTACCTATTGTCACGTTAAGAAACATGTAGGGGTCCCATTAATATCTTGTATCACATTGTTTGTCATGGATTATTTTTTTTCCCCATAGGCTATTCCATTCCTTTTAATGTTACACTGTTGTTAAAATGATGGACTCTCTGGATGCTGATGTGTTGAGCATTTACTGTCATCGCTTTAGCAGTAATAACAGAGGGCTATTTAGAGAAATTTGGGGTTTTGAGGTTTGATTTGTTGTTGTTTTTTGGGGTTTTGTGTTTTGTGGTTTTTTTTTTTTTTTCCTTTCCATTCTTTATGGAAATGGTACCCTGTTCAGAGCCTGCCTTAAGACCACTAGTTTGCCTGTTTAATTTTTCTCTTTGTCTGGTATCACCTGTTAGAATTAACAAGGAGGCCAGCTGAGAAGTGTTCTTTTGTGTTACCTTCAATAGGGCTTGCCACTTAAGAAGATAAAGTTATTGACCAATTAGAACTTTGACTAACAGGATTTTTTTTTTTTTTTTTTTTAATGTGAATGGGCAGGCAGTATGATGTCCTAAACCATAGGAGTAGATTCTCAAAGGCTTCTCACTTGCTCTTAACTGACTGTTTTTGTAGGTAGGGTAAAATATATTATGCCTAGACTATGTCTTAGGTAGGACAAAAGATACTTACTTTGTCTTTGGTTTGTCTTCCTGTTATTTAGTAAATAAATTTGGACCATTAGTTTTCTGTCAGTCTTTATATATTTTTGTAGTGCAGAACTATTAGATGTTCTGTGCTGTGATTTTCAGAGAAGTAGGTTCCTGTCTGCATGTATGTGTGGGGAATAGTATGAGCTGTGTATCAGCTCTTTCAGAAAGCTGCATTGAACCCATGTATATTGAAAGCAGTTATTAATTGAAGACATGGGAAGCTTTGAAATGTTAGTGCTGGAGAAAAGGTTACTTGGATCACTCAGACACTGACACAGTAGTGGCTGTTAAACTTGGTTAGGTCCTGAAAAACTGCACTTTTATGTCTCAGTCAGGACATGGGGAAATTTAATGGGACTAGTGTCATAGTGTCTGTTCCATTTGTTGGTTTTGTGCACAAAGTGATACGGACCTTTCAAGGGCTAGGCCACTTAGCTGAAATAAATAAATTTAACAGAGTGGTTTGAGAGTAAAACTGAGGCAATTGGGAGGGGGCGGGGGGAAGGGGGGCAGGACACTTGTCAATGCTAAAACAAATGTTTGAGCTTCATAGTATCAAGGTATTTTAAAGATGTTGAAAGGCTCTCCACTTTAAGCTGCCAGCGGGCACTCAGAAGCAACGTGATTGCTGTCAGGCTGCGTGAGCTGTTCTTTCCTTGACCAAACAGCATGCTTTTCTGCTTTCCTGCCTTCGCCTGCGAGACAGCTCCCTCCCTCTCATGCCGTCAGCGACCTGATATGAAAAGCCTCATATTTCTCCTTATGAACTTGCTATGGTTCCTTTCCTGTATCTTTTGCTGCCTTCCCACATGTTATCTCAGCTGGTTACATTTGTTGCAGGGAAACTTGTGGTGGCTTCCAAGTAATTGAAAACGCAAAGGAAAAAAAGGAGGTGTTTTGGTTCCAGTGAAAGATAAGATTGTTCCTAAAGCTAGACTCTATTCTATTAACAACAAGAAGAATTAAAGAAAAAAAAAAAATTCTCCTTTAAGTAAGCTGTAAGAGTACCTTTATACTATTCCACCATTTTGAATATTCTTTGAAACTTCTAATTCAGAAGCAAAGCACTCTCATAACATGTAGTCATTCATGGCCATTAATTTGTTTTGAGCTTGATTTGAAGTACAACCTATACTAAGTTGCTTAAGGAAATACACTAATGAAAACCATTTCAGTGCAAATAGGGTCGAAAAAAGAGAACTGATTCCAAATGACCAGTCATCCCAAAATAACATCTTATAATAAAATCTTATAAATAGCTTTAGTCATAATGTTCAAAACTGTATCGTAAAGACATGAATAAAATACCTTTTTACAGAGTCAGGACCTATGTGTTCAGGGTTTGAAAATGCAGAAGCAGCTCAAAATTTGAAGAAGCTTCTTCAGTGTCTTGAACTAAACTGGGGGGGGGGAGGAGATGTGGCAGAATAGATAAGGAAAAGTTATGAGGAAGTGAAAAAGGGATTTCAGCGTGTTTCAATGGTAAATGTTGTTGTTTGTCTGGCAAGAGTTACTTGCAGCTCAGGTTTCTCAGGATCTGAAAGTGCAAAAGACGACTGGTGCATTAAAAGCAGTGCCAAAGTCCCCAGAAGTGCCCGCTCTGCTAGGGGGAAGGGAGGAGGAGTACTTTTGCAAGTGCACTGCCCTGGTGTGATAAAGTTTCTGATACAAAATTCATGCATGAAGGCAACTTTCCCTAGAGGTAGTGTTTGTTTTAAAGCTCTGCTGCTTCTTGTACAGATCATTTTATTTGAAAAAACAAGGCTGGCAAGGGTGTAAACATTTCTCACTTATTTTGAGAGCTGGAGAGCATCCTCCAATTGCTACAGCTATAAGTGTATGGAAGTGTGCACCAGCACAGACTCTTCTGTTGGTTTGGACACACCTTAACCCACCCTCCCCTCCATTTCTTGCTGCCACTTGACTGTATCTGCTAAGCAGCAAGACGAAATATTACACTAGAGATTTAAAGTGAAAAGCATGAAAGAAGTCTTAAAAATACACTCTAAAATGATACATTTCTACTTAACAGCATTGAAACAAATGACAGCTGTTCAGAGCCTTTGGGGTGGGGGGATGTCTTTTATGGAATGATACTTCCTTATCAAGAATAATAGTAAATTTCTTTCTTATGAAATACTTGAGACTAAAAAACTAGTAGTAGTCCTGGATGTGACTTTGTGCATACATGTGCGTGTCATGGTACGTCATGTCATGATGTACCATGACATGGCATACTTAGTCATGACTTTGTGCAGGCTACACTTTTTTTTGTTTTTACACACCACCTCCCCCCCCACACCCCCTGCCCCTTCTCCTTAAATAGTAGACTGAGCTTTGGAGCAAATCTAGTTAAATTCAGATGTTAACACCTGCAGTCATATTCTCTCTCTTCCTGTGGTTTTATTTGCTTCAAGTAATTGTCAGAGTGTTGTTACCGCACTTCCTGTTTGAAAGCATAGTGAACAGTATGCAGGCAAAGGATAGAGAGAGTTCACCCTTAAAAGGAACTTTATAGATGTTTTTTAAAAACAACAGGCTGTTCTTAGCTACTTATTAATTATATAGCTTTATTCTAACTGACCCTCCACAGCATGCAGCATATTCCTGTTTGGGTCAGCTAAGGTAAATGCTCCCTAACCCACTTTTTGCCAGTAAGTGTGAAAAGCTTGGAAGAAAGATTATTTCTTTTTCTTTTCTTTCATTTTTTTTTTTTAACTCTTCCTCCTTTCCTGATCTGTTTATTTCCTACAGAAAAATTAATACTGCTTTAATAAGAAAAAATGCTGGTACTGTAAGAGAATGTGCTCTACCTCCACTCTCCATTAATGCAGTGTTTGCACTTACTGCCTTTGTGACTGCTATTTAACAATAAGCAATAGTTTCGAGTTTTTCATTAGATCAGCTACTGTGGAATAAGCTTCAGAGCAATGAAAATTACCTTATCAGTTTTCACTTTAAATTTTAAACAATGTATCCTTTTTAATATCTTCATTTCTTCCTACTACTTAAAAGTTGTATAAATGGGATGAAATTGAAGTCATACATAAGTTACACAAGCCCTTAAAATCTGAGAGAGTTGTTCAGCGTGATAGTCCTGTGTGTTCTTGCAATGTGAATCATACAGTCTCCGAATTCTGAATGCAACTTGAAGTTTAAATGGGAAAAAGCAAATAGGTGTTTCACCATTCATCACTTTCCAGTCCAGACAGAATAAGCATCATGTCTTTTTGACATGAGCTGTATGGTGTTCTCCCACTCTAAGCATCATAAACTGTGTGAAGAGCGAAACCAAAGAGTGATGGAGCTGTTGTCTTGAACTGTGTTCTTCAACCCGTGTTGTCCTCTTCATCTGGCAAGTCTACGCAGACCAATGCAGCAACGCTTGCGAACAGCACCGTGTTAAATGCTTGATCCTACAAGGAAGCAGAGAGCTAGCTGCGAAGTGTTGCACATGTTTTGGGATCTCATTAATTGCAGCTAGGTTTGGGGTGCAGTCTAGGCTTTGCAGGAACACTTTCTCACGAGATTGCTAGTGGGCTGATACTACGTGATTACCTGACTGGTAGGTCAGTATGGTGCTTTTGTTCTTTCTTTACAACCAGTAATTTGGAAAAGAACAGCGGAATTTTCCTGTTTCAACTTGTTCTTTAAACAAGCAACTAGCAGCTAAGAGAAGACCTAATGTGTTGCTGTTGATATTGCAGTGCTGATATGCCTTCTTGCCTTCAGTTTAATTGCTTTTTCTTTCCATTTTGGTGTGGCAGGTTTATACCTGATCTTTTATATTAACCTGGCCACTGTAAAAATCATTTGTTTAGCAGAGTGGGGGTGTATAAAATTCCAGTCTAACAATACTGCTAAGCTTTTGTTTGACTGTTAAGAGGTGTTTTTACTGTCAGCTTTCTCCAGACTTAGATATGTCCTCTCACCACCGTGGTTTTTTCGTGGTTTTTTTTTGTTGTTGGTTTTTTTTGTTTGTTTGTTTTTGTGTTGTTTGTTGTTTTTTTTTTTTTTACATTGAAAGACAACACACTGAAAAGCTGCTGGGTACTGATTGCAGAACCATGAAATTAAAGGCAAATGTGGCACCACACAGGCTACAGAAGATGAAATACATTTTTAAGAATGAATGTATTATTGGAGACCTATTAATGATCTTTAGCTTGGCTTTGACATTCAGCAGCTTTTGATTTAAGGGACGGAGTCACTCTCAAGAGAGCTGTGTCCTGGAGGGCACAAATCCTGCATGCTGAGAGTGGCTGGGTGGAGAAAGTCCTCTGCTCCCTTGAGTATTTTGTAACCAGGAAGAGCACCCAGGCTCACAGGAGCGTGCACAAGCCCTTCGGGTCTGTTCCCAGGGCTTCAGCTCAACGCGGTGTTAACGCTGCAGTGAGCTGGAGGAGCGTGACAGCCATCATTGAGCTAATGAGGAGACTGATCAACAGAGGAATTTCCCTGCCCTTTCCAGCTACATCTTCTGTACAGGGGTGTAACAGCAGGGTGGGAATTAACCCTCTGTGAGAACAAGAATTTGATATGCTAAATCTGGACTGTCAAAAAGAGATTGTGAGGAAGCAATAATACAAGTGTCAGAATTTCAGGAGCTACAAAGCAGAATACTGGGTCACTTGCACCGCAGGAGAAGCTTATTGCGATGCATCTGTTTATAGCTCTGGCAGGTTACAATACACGAGAGTTCAAAATGCTCTAACTTTGAGTACTTGCTTTCTGATTTTCTCATAATGTGAGCAGCCGGCACTGGGGAGAACGTAGCTGCATTTCAGAACAACTTGGAGCCTATCTTCTCAGAAGTGAAAACCAAGTTTTATGGAGAGATAAGCTGTACAGTTACTGGGCTAAAATTGTCAATTGTTACATGCTTAACAGAAGTTAACCATGTTTTAGTTCCAATTTTGTTACATATTGAATCAAGGTTAGAAAAGAATTGCGTAGCATGCAAATGCTGAGACTGCAGAGAACAGTAATTTTCTTAACAAGCTTTTTCTGTGTTAGTCCAGTTCTTGCTATTTAAAGTTGATCAAACTTTCAGTAACCAGAAGACTTGAGAAAATTACGTGAAGCTACCTAATTATGAAGTGAGAACTTCCTTAGAGACTTTTGAAGATATTTTCATTTTTGGATTTCACACTATTGGTTGGTAATTCCTATGTTTTATTGCAGCTTCTTGACACATACATGGGATTTAGATTATCATCTTTGATGTAGAAAGAAATCTTCTTTTAAGTAGTAAAAGTATGTCATATTAGCACTATACTAAAACCTTTTTTTTTGAAGTGTCTGACAAAAGAAAGTTTGTGTAGAAAGATTGGGGGGGGTGTTTTAATTTTTTTCTTACCCTCAAGGTGTTCTGTTTACTAAAATTGCTTTGCTCTATATGGTGTTAATGATAGAAAAAGCTAGTAAAGCATTTTGGTCCCCCCCTTCCTATTGAGAACTTTAGGCAAGAAATGCCACAAACAGGCATACAAACATAGTGTAAACACTACCAGTAGCTTTTTCAAAGCTAGGAGAGACAGGTACTTTTGCTGGGTTTTTGCAACGTAGATGGTGTTAATGGCTTTATGTCTTGAAGAGCCTCTGTTAGTCTCTTGAAAGATAAAAAGTGGCAAAGCTTCCCAGAGGCTTTGGACTTGGTGTAGGAAAGGTGCTGCTGTATTTCTGTATGTGTGTATTGTAGCCAACAGTCCTGCAAAGTATCTGGCTAGTAGCGGCTGCACAGTACAGCAGCTTGGCAGGTATGTAGTAAATGAGGGACCTCAGTGCTTGTGTGCTTGGCATGTAGAGAACTGATGAAGGCAGTAGCTAAGTGGGACTGCTCTGCCACAGAATGTACATGGATGTGCATATATGTAGTTTAGGTATACCATGGAGTCTCCAAACCACTTCATACTGTGAGGAATTGCATACAAATAATGACGCATAGTTATGCATACTTTTCTATGAATGAAGATGCAGTTGTATATAGAATTATTAAGGACTATGCATGTGAAAACTTCCAGATACTCATTATCTGACTTTCTCTGGGTGAAAGACGAGGGTGAAATCTCACAAGAATTTTTATTGTACTCTTACTGAAACAAACCAGGTTGGAGATTAAACAATAAACATTATTTTAGCAAAGGCATGTTTGGAATCTGGAGCCTCAGTTGTTCCACATGAAGAATTTTTGAGCATTAAGGAAACAGTTTCAAACTCTACAAGTAATCTCCTATTTTGAAGCCAACTGTACGTGAAGCAGGAGAGTAGAAAGAGTAGAAGGAAAATACCTTGAGTAGACCAAGTCAGCCATTTTGCAAATTTTTCATATAGAGAAATTTATTTTTTTTCCTCAGCATTTAGAAAAGCACGCCTTTGCTTGACAGTGTGACAGAGTTGGGGTTAAATGCTATTTAAGCCTCCTGCTGTGAATAGACTGGGTGACACTTCCATTGAGAAATATGAAATGTCAATAGGCATAATTCCTTAAGAAGTTTGAAGTGGTGTATGGGCAATTGTCGCTTTCTAAAGTGACATTTGAAAGTTAGAAGTAGATCAGAGATGGCTGCCAAAATATTGGACACCAGTTCCTGATATCACTTCATCTAACCAAAGCTGGAATGTAAGCCTCATACGGATCCTGGTGTGTGCCATTTTTGGTAGTCACTGTAGAAATAAGCACGTGACTTGTTTGCTGCTGTCTCTTCAGTCTGTGGTTCAAGATATTACTAAGAAATCACTGGTGTGGGTGGCTATCTGGGACCACGAGATTCTGTATATTCTTTCTTTTTGATATAATGTATGTCTGTTTTCAGGTTCACGTAACGCTAGGGACCAAAGAAGCATACGGAACATTTCTGTGGTGCTGGGACCAACCTTCTGAAAGAAGACTCTAAAATAACTTTTTGCCTTCAAGTTGTTTGTCCTGGGACTGACTTGTCTTTGCAGAAGAGCTCAACAGAGAAAATATTTTCACATTGGAACCATTATAAATAAAGCTATTTAAAGAACTTGCTACCTGGAGACAGATCTACGGAGGTTGAGTCCTGCTCTTCATCTGTGTTCCCGCTTCAGACTGTAAACAATGAGTGAGTTTTGGTTGTGTTTCAACTGCTGTATTGCGGAGCAGCCTCAGCCTGTAAGTATGAATATTAGCAATTCTTTGGTTTTGTATAATTAACTACATTGTTCACATTTTCTTATGGCTTTTTAAATTACTGCTGTTTTGCTAAACTCAGTGAGAATTAAGGAATTAAGCAACATCCTGGCTTAGTGGGGACAAAAAAGTCTGTTCTATACTGTTGTCACACAAATATTTTCCTGTCCTTACGATAAATCTATCTAAAGTCTTTGGAAAGAGCCTTCATTTTTTTTGAATTGAAGAGGAGGGGAAAGGAGGGAATGGTGAGGAGGACCTAAACTATCATTCTAAAATAAGTCATTTTTGAGTGGAGATCTGTAAATGTCCTGATTTCTGTATGGCTTACAGCCTGCCTTCAGGTGTGGCTGGACAATGATGAAGGAAGGAAATGATTCTGTTAAATCTCCTACACCTTAATGTAATTAAGGATTTCAGTCTTAATTATATTGTTAGTTTTTAGATGAAACTTTAGGAGAGTGAGGGGATGCACTCATACTGTAAATACTTTTTTAATAGCATTAAGTGGCTGTTGTGTGAAAAAGTACATAGCAAACAGTTGAATAAAAGAACATTTCAAAGTATATGTAAGGAAGACAGAAAGTACAGACATATTCTTTAATTTCATACACTCTAAGTACCTTCAGAATATGTTCCTGCGCAGTTGGGAGAAAGTCTGCCTGCATGAACATGGAATTAACCAGGAATATGGTTAGCACTGTGAGAATAATCATTGTATGATGTGGCATCCAGATCAAGCTAAATGAACGTATAAGAAAGAACAGTCATCTTGCAAATACATGGAAAAGAGCCCCAGTTGCTACTACAGGATATGCTGGAATTGCAGTGACCAAAAGAATCCCAGAATGAATAGAGCAAACTCACATTAATATGCTCAGATGATAATATTTGGCTTTAGGGAAGCCAAAGGATAAAAAAAAAATAAAAATCTGATGTTAGGCATTGTTATTGCACAAAGCCTGAATGCCTTGGGTGGCAATACAAATATTGAAGTGTGACCATTAACATTTCTAACAAATGAATGCAACTTTATCTCACTCTCAGTGAAGTAGAGTTGTGGGAAATTAACTTTGAGGTACCAACATGGGAAGCTGCAGTCCTCTCCCATTGCTTTAATACCATGCAGTCCTTTAAAATGATAGCTGTGCCATATATAGCCAACATTACTTGCCTAGTTTTTGGAATGTAAAGTTCAATTGAAAACAAGGTATGACTGTTAAAAATCTGTGATAGAAAATGCCATTCTCTGTTTCTTTACAAGAATCCTGACCCTCAGTACTTATAAAATCTTCACTCAAGCTTTATGATACAGTTAAGTTACTGCCCAAGAAATACACGGTATGATAATACAGCATGTAGTGATCTGCGTGTCATGACTCATGGAAAGGGTGGAGAATGTACTTCAAAAGTAGTGGAGAAAAGGGAAACAAGCCATTTGTGTATGTTTCTGTTCATCTGGTGGTGTGCATTTGCTTAAAAAATTAAGACTACCCTTATGTTTAAGATAGAAATGGCACGTTGCTGAGCATTGATTTAGTTCCTAAAATCTGCTTTTCAAGTGTTGTAGGAGCCTTGCTTGTTATGAAGTGCCAAAATTCTTCAGGACACATCTCAGAACAGAGAGTTGTGGGCCCTCCTTGGCACACTTGACAATAGGCCCTTTGTTGTCCTTCCTCTGCCGTGACTCAGCTCATTTTGCTGTGTTGTGCCGCACAGCCGCTCTTCTGCCATGCAGTAAGTGGAGTATTTAGTCAGATACATGTACATCTGAGTAAGTACAGGAATATTTTTCCTCTTTGACATGTAGCAAAGCATATAGAGACAGTGTGAGCAAACTGATAAACCACAGTAGAGGTAAGGAAGCAGTGTTCCCCTGTCTCTGCAGGTGTTGTGTGACTGCATGTTTGGGAGACTTACATGCGGAAAACATGCTAGTTTTAGCCCCAGATGCTGGTACTTATTGCCCTTTGTATCAAAAGATAGGTGAAATACACAAACTTGCATAAAAGCTACTTGTCTGTCTCCTACTGTGCATTCAGTCTGTCAGTTCAGTCTGGTTTCTCAGCAGAAATGCCTCATCTGCTTGGTTTCATGTCTTTCATGTCTTTTTTTTTTTTCAATTTTCCTCAGGCACCTCAACTTCATAGCCTGACTAACAGTGTTCCAGCCATCACTTTCATGTTCAGCCAAGACATGTTCAGCACACTCCTTTTGTGGAAGGACTAATGTGGTCTTGTAGAAACACTAACAACCACCAGCCTCTCAGAATAAAGACCTTGAAAGCAGGAAGTTAGTTAATTTGCTGCTTTTTCTGATCAATGCTTCAAATGTTATTTTTGGTTTTAAACTTAGTCTGTGAAACATGATTTTTTTATCATTATCTTTGTCAGGTGCTGGTTATCTGGGACACCTTTAATGACATGATAGTGACATAAGTGTTAAGCCTCTTCACTGAATAAAAAAAACCCCAACACTGGAACTCTTTAATAGTTGCATGTTTCTGTGATATTGATAGCTTCCATTGAGCTTCCATTGAGAGGAGTGTTCCTCCTCTCTTGAAATCCAGGATGCAGGAACTGTCTCTGTTGCTTTCTTCTGGCAAAATTCTAGCACATTATATTCGCAGTCTTCAGTACAGCATCTCTATTCATTGCATCTATAGTGCACTTAAAATGAAAAATGCGTACATGCACTGAGTCCTTTCAGTCAATTTTATAGAAGACTATTATTCAGACTGGACATAAAGGCATTTTCTAGGTTATTGCAAATAGTCTGTATGCCTTCCAGACTTGCATACCAGTGCTTCCCAGTGCATTTTCATGGTTTTCAACTATGTCTTGTTAGATAAGATTTGCAAACTGTATGGTAGTAAGAACACATTACTTACCTAGTTTCACTGCCCTAACTTCTCTAATAGCATAGCCCAGAGCAGAAAAGTAACAATGTTGCAGTTATCTGTTAGTGCACTTCGAGAGGTTCCTTAATTAAAAGACAGTATTCAAGTATTACCATCATCTTTTATTGAAATGTGTCATGGCACAGTTTTTTGTCTTTTGTCAGTGCTAAATGGATGCACTGTGTTGCTTTCAAATAAAACACAGACGTCTTGGAAATCAGTGTGCTACTCCCTCTCTTAATGTTATTTTGGTTGCTAAATATTTCACTTGGTGTTTCCAAGACTGCAGTACTCAGAGTAAGATCATGGAAGGGGCATGTTTGAACACGGGTCTCTCTGCTTCTCTGAAATAGGGTGATAAATGAAGAAATTGAGTATGCTCAGATACAAAACGAAATAGTGAAATAGTTGCAGGAAGCATGTTCCTGATGGTGGCATAGGTCTTGCTTCTTAATAGCCTGAAGTCTCACTACAGTAGAATGGAAACAAAAGCCATGGGAAGGTGTTCTCATATCAGCTTCTGGTTTTCTCTTGTCAAATTTGGATTAATAATATATTTTACCACAATGAAGACTTCAGACAACTAGTTGCTTTCATGTCTGTTTTCATGGTACCAAGGAGGTGGTACTAATCTCTTAATAACTATGTTCAGGTTTTCTTGGTTGTTTAAATAGCCTTAATTCAGTCTCTTATGATTGGACCTTATTTATTTAGAGAACAGCAGCACTTTCTGTGATTGCACCAGGCTTCTTACACCTCCCACTGATACCCTTTATAGGTTCTGTAAGGTGATCTTGTACTTCCCAGTGACAAGACGAGTCTTTCTTCCTGTGCTTGCTATGCGCTATCATCCCATCCACTGCTATGCTTCAGTAAACTCTGCCAAATCCCCGCTACCAGATGCATTGCTTGGTAACAGCAGTTGAGTGAGCCTTTTATCTTGCAGGTTTTCATAGAGCATGTCTGTGGTTTCTTTCTTAGGCTGAGCTCATCGCCTACACCAGGAATCTGTTATTTTCTTCCACTTTTTTTTTTTTTTTTTTTGTGTTTTGTCCATTTTTAACTTGAAAAGTTAATTTTTGTGTGAGAAGCCTTTGGTCATGATCTGATGCACTCCAACCTGGTTAGGGCCACCGCCCGGTACAGCTGAGCTCTTAAGTTTCCTTTGACCTTGCAGTAAAATTACTGGTCTGCTATAAAAGAATGAACTCTGCTTTCTTCCTTCTTGTCCCAAGCTTCCTTCTCTAGTTAATTACTTTTGTTGTTTGTGTCTTGTTTAGATGATTTCCATTTTGTATTTTTTTGCCAAGGGGCTATTATGGTTTTGCTCCCTGCTATGCCATAACTGTTTAAAGTGATTTAAAAAGTGAGATTTTCTTCATGTCTTTTTTTATGTATGAAAGAGGATTGACAGATCTGTACTTGGAGTGGGGAGGCCCATCTTAAAATACAAGCAGAAAAAAACCTGCATGTAACTGCTATAGTGATCAACTGAACTGAATGCTACAAAAGACATAAATGACCTTGACTGTGGTTACTTAAGGAAATTAACCACTCATGGATATAACCAGCTGTAGCTTTTTTTTCTAGAGAAGGAGTCAGATGTAGGTAAGGATACCATCTACCACTGCAACTCTTAAAAACTTTAACACAATAAAGATAATGAAGCATTCAGTATGCATAACATGCAGAATATATCACCCTCAGTAGACATGCACAGTAAATCAGGTGTTTGCTACTGAAGAAGCACTGGGCCAGGCTCCCCATTTAGTATGGCCGTGCTGCGCAAGCACAGCGTCTCACTGGAAAGGACTAAAACTCAGGCGCTCTTATTCATTAAATTTTATCAGTCTACCATATTCACTAAGCCTATGAAATGTAAAAGGTGACAACTCTAGAGAGCCCTCAGATTTCAGAGCTGTCATACTGAGTTGCATATTGAGCTGCCAGTTCAGATGTTTCAAATTCTTTCTTGTTCCTATTTAGTGCTGTTGTTGAAGTAGCCTGAGGGAATGCCTTATCAAAGGGGGCAGAGTTAAATAAGCAGCAAATTGCTTGGCTTCTCTTTCTCAAACCTGATCTGTTTGTGCTGCTTTCAGCCTGATAGAGCTGCTTTAGAGTTTTCTTTTACCTTTAAATTAACCTCCACGTGTCTGAAAATATCTGTTGTGATGTTCAAGTATTAAAATATTTACCAAAAAAAAAAAAAAGTCAGTATTTGGTGTTTATGTATAAATACCTGAATGAAAATTAACTGAATAGTTTTATTATGGCTGTGAAATTTTTAGGAGCTCTTAGTTAGCTGTCATGATGCTATTTATTTAATATAATCCTAGTTGATGGGATGGAAAATAGCTCTTTGGTGGGGTGGAAACAAAAATTATGCCAGATTTCTGTTGATGAGAATGTGTCTCAACATTATCAACATATTTGAAAAAGGACATAATATGCTTTTAATATCTACAGGCTCTACAGAGGTCAGGCTTTCTGCTTTAACATGGGAAAGAAGTAGACTGATGATCTGGACGCTGGTGTTGAAGCCCTTGAATCTCTTGTTTCTTTTAAATCTCTACATTTTTTCAGTGAGAAGACATATTCAAGAGCAAAACCCAGTGTGAGTCACTGACAAAAGGAGCATTTCAAATTAACAAATCCAATGCAGTTTTTGTAACTTCTTTTTTTTTTTTTTTTTTTTTTTTAATGGAAGTTGAAGCTGCTGCAAAGCCCTGGTATTTTTGGTGTGCCTTAATTTTAATGCTTGGCAGTTCAGTTCTTTTTCCCCTGTTCTGCTTTTCATGTCTGAACAGGGGAGATGGGCAAGCATATAGGTTTAGGGGCACTTCCACTTGCCGATAGCTACAGGCAGAGGTAACTTGGACTTAGTCTGAGATGTGTGCGCTTTCACTGGCTGCATATGGGAGTATGCTTTGTGTTAGTGAATAGAGAAGTCAGTTGTTGCCCTGAAGCTAAGTGTTCAGCCTTTTACCTTTAACTAGTTTAGATATGAAAGGGAGTATTGAGAGTAGAAGCTTTCTCTGCTGCTGTGTCACTGCATTTTTATCGCAACTTTTCTGTAATGGATCTGAGATACTCTGTTGGAGATAATTCTTAAGACCAATATGCAACTCACAACATATTAAATAGCTGTTTTTAAATAGCTGTTTTAAAGATCACTGCCTGCACTTACACTTTTAATTCCCAACATCAACATTTCACAATGTTGAAAGTTTTCCTCTTTCAGACTGTTCCTCAGACCTTTGGTTTTGCAGTTCCTATCATGACTCTTATTTATGTGTGAGACATGCATGATACGAAAGTTCCTGTTGAATGATACTATAGCTATTCATGTATTATCAGAGATCCTGAAATTGTAAGGTACCCAATTAAGCCATGGACTTCAATACATGCTCACTTGCAATCACTTTCTTACTTTCATCTTCAGAGTAGTTTAGCTGATCACTCCAAAATGCTGACTTCTGTAATTCTGGGTTTATATCCTACCATGGAGTGAGAATAGAGGAGTGAAGGTTGGGCAGAAAACTGAAGCTGTGAACTGCACTCTGATGCAGGGATTACTTCAGGGAAGTAATGCCTCTCTGAACCCTTTTGTTTTGTTTTTTTCAAATAATTTCAGAGGTTTTTTTAGCTACTTGGGTGTGTGCCCTCATGAGAGCTACACTTTACTGTAGCTGAGGAAAGATACCATCTCTCTTTGGGTTTTCTCCTTCAAATAAGTGTGTGACACTGAGTGATTTGTTAACATGTCATGCTCTGAGAGTAACCTGACATCAAAAGGGAGAGGCTCACACGGAATGTTTTGAAATAGTTTTAAGCTCTCTTCTTGCAGTTGTAAATTCAGATCATTCAGTCTCAGAAAATAGTCTGGGTTTATAATATGCTGCCTTCAGCAGGCACAGGGTCTTCATAATTGTTTGTTTCTCTTGCTTGTGGTATGACTTTTTCAGTGTGAACGTAACTACCCTTTGTGTTCTGCCTGATAATCTATTGTAAAGGACTACCTAGGTAATAGTTTGTATGTTTTGCTACTGGCATGCTCTCAAACCAGAATATTTTAATTTTGCCTCATCTTTGGGCAGGCCTGCATTATGGTTTAGTGGGTTTTAACCTGCACAAGATGGTTTCAAGTTGCTAGGTGGCTGCCTTCTCACCAGAGACTGAGAAATAAATTGGGAACAAATCATGACTTGTCTTCTAAGTTTGCCCAGACCAGCACTTCTTCACTGGCATAGCTTGGCACTTAATGTGCTACTGCTCTAGCATGGTGGTATTGGCCAGCTGGAGCTCTCCACCTCTGGAGCAGAGGTGCAGAGCTCATTTCATCACAGTGCACAGTGTAATGTGCACGACAATAAGCATACTGTGGCTTATTGGAGGCTACCTTTCCGTTTCACTTCTGTCTGTCTTGGGGGAGGTGGTGCAGCACAGAGCTTTGTAGTTTTGCTTTGCTAAAAGAAATTATGACCTTTCAAATTCTCCTACTTACTTAAAAACAAAAAACATTTCTAATGGGCAGTGACTGTGGTGACAGCTGAGTGCAGATAAATGCCCTGGAAATTTGTAGGAGTCTGTTATTCTGGCATCAGATGGCTTTAAGCGCAGTTTAAAGTCTTGCCTCCACTGAAACCCCCAAGTTATGCCACTGATTTCAAGTTCAGTTTTCCAGCTGCTCAGGCTGGACTCATTTGAGAGGTCAGCATTGCTATCCTGGTTTTACAGCTGGAAGATGTCAGGCAGGTTACTTGGGGAGCTGTATGGTAGTCCATTGGTGGCGTCAGAGCCTCTGACTTTAAATGAGGAAAGAATAGAAAAATGGTTTGGGGCATACAGGATGATGTGGTGGGTAAAGAAAAATTAATTATATTCAAATAACATGGAGGAAAAGACTTCAACAGGATTGATTGAATAGATGTTAATCGGGCATTTTGCCAGAAGGATAAAATTTTAGAGGTGATGATGTCACATCAGGGTTTTCAAAACGACTGTTGCATAAACTGTAGTTGTTAATCTTTACTTCATTACACATATTTGCATAAAGCTTGCCTTTTGGGCTGCTTTATCAGTTTTGTGAACTGAAAACCTGATGCTATCAGGAATTAAATTATATAAAGAAAGCACACTTGGCTACGTTCAATGGGAGGTAAAGTTGTGTGTCAAGAGAGTGTATTTTTTATAAAAGGCAATTACTCTTATGACTCATCACATTCCTCTAAACGTAGGGGGCTTCCAAGCCAAATCCGCTTCAGGTAGATTTCTTGATAGACTTGAGTAAAATTAATATAGGAGAGCATGTTATTTAACTCTGTTTGGAACAAATATTACTTTAAATACAGCTGCTGTACGGCAGTTACTTTTCAGAATGGTTTGGGTTGGAAAGGACCATAAAGATCATCTAGTTCCAACCCCCCTGCCATGGGCAGGGACACCTCCCACTAGACCAGGTTGCTCAAGACCTCATCCAACCTGGCCTTGAACACTTCCAGGGATGGGGCATCTGCAGGTTCTCTGGGCAACCTGTGCCAGTGCCTCACCACCCTCATGGTGAAGAATTTCTTCCTTAGATGTACTTTAAATCTACCCTTTTTCAGGCTAAAGATATTACCCCTTGCCCTATCACTCCATGCCCTTGTCAAAAGTCCCTCTCCAGCTTTCTGGGAGGCCCCCTTTAGGTACTGGCAGGCTGCTAGAAAGTCTCCCCAAAGCCTTCTCTTCTCCAGGCTGAACAGCCCCAACTCTCTCAGCCTGTCTTCATATGAGAGGTGCTCCAGCCCTCTGATCATCTTGGTGGCCCTCCTATGGACCCGCTCCAACAGGTTGATGTCCTTCTTGTGTTGGAGGCCCAAGACCTGAATGCAGTACTCCACTCTCGTGAGACCGCATCTAGAGTAGAAGGGAAGAATCATCTCCCTTGACTGCTGGTCACGCTTCTTTTGATGCAGCCCAGGATATGGTTTACTTTATGGGCTGCAAGTACACATTGCCGGGTCATGTTGAGCTTCTTGTCGAGCAACACCCCCAAGTCCTTCTCCTCAGGTCTGCTCTCAATGCATTCTCTGCCCAGCCTGTATTTGTACTGGGGATTGCCCCAACCCATGTGCAGGACATTGCACTTGGCCTTGTTGAAATTCATGAGGTTCGCACGGGCATGTTGGAGTTTGTGCAGGAGCTCGTTGTTCATCCACGCAAGCCTCTGGGCGGCTTTGCCTGACTTCCTCTTTGCTGGGATGCATGGCTCCTGAGCTTGGAGGAGGTCATCCTTGAATACAAACCAGCTTTCTTGGGCCCCTCTTCCCTCCAGGGTTTTATCCCATGGCACTCTATCAAGCAGATGCCTGAAGAGGCCAAAAACTGCTCTCCTGAAGTCCAGAGTAGTGAGCTTGCTACTTGATCCTTGCTGCCCTAAGGATCTTGAACTCCACCATTTTGTGGTCACCACAGACAAGGCTGCCCTTGAACTTCACATTCCCCATGAGCACCTCTTTGTTGGTGACAGCAAGGTCCAGCACAGCACCTCTCCTCGGTGGCTCCTCTATCACATGGAGAAAGAAGTTATCATCAATGCAACCCAGGAAACTCCTGGATTGCTTATGCCCTGCTGTGTTGAGCCTCCAACAGATATTGGGGTGGTTGAAATCTCCCATGAGGTCCAGGGCTTGTGAATGTGAGGCTGCCCCTGTCTGTCTATATGGCATCATATACTCATCCACTGGTGTTCCTGGTCGAGTGGCCTGTAGCAGACCCCCATTATAATGCCACCTATCCCGGCTCTCCATTTAATCCTGACCCATGAGGTCTCAGTCAGCTCCTCATCCATCCCCAGGCAGAGCTCCGTGCACTCTGGCTTGTCACTAACATAGAGGGAGACACCCCCTCCTCCTCTCACCTGCCTGTCCTTCCTGAAGAGCCTGTATCCTTCCATTCCAACACTCCAGTCGTAGGAGCCATCCCACCATCTCTCCGTGATGCCAGTAAGATCGTAGCCTGGCAGCTGTGCACACGTCTCGTAACTCCTCTTGTTCATTGCCCATGTGTTTGCACAGAGGCATTGAAGCTGGGCCCCCAGTGAAGCTGACTGACTGGCTGGAGTGGCTGGAATTCCTTTGTGCTGCTCTTCAGGTGCTCTCCCACTGACCTGTGGTCCTTTTCCGGGCATCTGTTGCTGCCACTAGCATCAAACTGGTAGGACTGGGATGGATGGAGGTTCCCCTCCCCCTGCCATTTCAGTTTAAAGCCCCCTTCACCAGATTGGCAAGCCTATGACTGAAGATGCTCTTCCCGTCTCAAAGCGAGTCCCATGGTTTAAGCAGTCAAACCCCTGGCTGTGGCACCAGGCCTGTAACCGTTTGTCAGATTTGACTGGCTCTTTCAAACCCTCTCCCTTTGACTGGGAGGATTGATGAAAAAACTACCTGCATGCCAGGAGAAAGGTCTGGGCCCATCCTGCAGACCAGGCTCTGCGCCG